>PVJH01007033.1:0-55782 GCA_004026705.1 Nesogale talazaci | reverse complement strand
GAATTGCTCTAATATCTTTAAGAGCTCCTAATAAAATGGTAGACAAACAAAAACTAACCAGCTGACCCTGACTCACAGAGACCTTATAACAGAGGGTAGAACTCTCCCAGTAGGTTTTCGAGGCCAGGAGTAGAAAGCCTGGTCTTTCTCCTGCAGAGAAGCAGGTGGTTTTAAACTGCTGGCCTTGCAGTTAGCAGTGCAATGCATCAGACGCTTGATGGTTTCGTTGAATCTTTGACAAAACATAGCTGGCTAATTCTTTGAGTTGACAATTGTGTACGGTCCAACAACGATATAATAAGTATCTTAGTGGCCCTCCCCCACCCTGCCCTCCAGAGCTGTTGCTACTTACCTTTGGTTTTGAAGTACAGCTGCGCAGAATTCTGAGAAAGATCAATTCTGTGTGACTGTCCCAGCAAAGGTGTTGTATGTTCATCGCCTCCTACTGGAAATATTTCCTAGGTGGCTAATGAAGATTGTATAGATGGGTACAAGTATTCATCATTTCTGTGGTGTATTACTTTGTTGATTTTTCCTTTTTAAATTGCCCATAATGACTTAATAATGACTAATTCATTGATCCGCAGCAAATAATGTGTCTACCAATAATTGTTTTGTTTTGTTTTTAAGAAAGAGAAAAATACCTTTGACATAAACTGCTGCTGCATATAGAAAAGGAAAATAAGCCTAGGAAGATAATACTCTAATGTTAATGATAACAAATCCCATATATGATCTCTAGTGAAATGACTTGTGCATGGAAAGTGGCAAGTGGCAGAAGTTCACATGCCAAGTCCTTTACTGCCCCATTGTCCCATCAGAAATCACTTAAAAAACTCAGATACAAGGATGAAAGTACTAAGAACTTCAAGTCAGGGATGGCAGAACATTGTATTCACAGTGTGAGGCCCTATGTGGACATGCTTACATGTTGTCTGCTGTGGAGGTCATGTATTCGAGATGTCAAATTTCATGAGTGAGATGTAGGGGTGGAGTCTAGCTTGTGAATCTGGAGATAGCCATTGAGTAGCCAATGAGGCCTCTGTGTGGGCATGGCTTTCTCCTGAGACTTCTGGGAAATCTTGCTTCCACCACCACTGGATGCTATTGACGGACCCTGAGCCCTGGAAGCGAGGAGCCATGGGAAGACCCCTGCTGGCGCTGAGACTCTGCACCCACTGACCTGTGACTTTGTGAGTCGGCAGGAGACTTTATAGACTGGTATCGAGCATATGAGCTAATATCAGACTTATGACTTTGAACTGGACTGGGTTGGGATGCTTTCTCAATGTTCCAGTCCTCATTTATATAAACCTTACCCTTATATCCTATGCATGTCTATGAATTTGTTTCTCTAGTCTACCCGGACTAACACACCTGCCTATGAAGATGGGCCTGCATGCCTGCCATCCAGCAGACACTAGCCCAAGAGAGTTGGCATCCCTATCATTTAAGCAAGCAGACTTGCTGGTCCCTTCCCTGGTCTTTCCCATCCATGCCCTAGGTGAACTGGGAGAGAGTTGGGAGGGAAGTGTTACATCGAAGAAGAGATTCTAAGCTTATTTCTGAAGCAGGTTTCTCGGTTCAATGGGTAGGGAAAAGAGAGATGGGTCAAATTTGCTTTTAAAGCTGAAAACAGATCGGGGCTGAGCCCCGGTGGCTTAAGTGGTTGAGTGCAGGACTGTGGCCCACTGGTTTGGCAGTTCAAATCCAGCAGCAGCTCTCAGGAGCAGTGCTGGGTAGCTCCCACGACCACCAGAGGGCAGTGATGCCCAAAAAAAGCTGAAAACAGATCTTTATCAGAAAAGTGAGTGCTTTATTCATAGAGGTACCTCAGAAAAAAGGCTTGGTGATCTGTTTCAGACATTGCCTCACAGTTCTGCTCTGACAAACAGGAGGGTAACTGGTTTTTGGTAAAAATGTGTGTGTCTCAGTGTTTATATGTGCACATGTCAGTGTGTGTGTGTGTGTGTCATTGTTTGCTGACTGGTATTTACATTATTATTTTTACTTTGTTTTGCTTTGCTATTGTTTGAAGTGAACTTGTTTGTCGCAAGACTCCAAATCCATTTCAGTTTCACTTTCCTTCTTTTTTTCTTTAAGCCACTCAGACCACTGTATAGGTTTGAGGGCTAAAGAACCTGGAGGGGTATTTATATTATTCTATGTCAATGGAAAGATACAAAAAAATGTAGGATGGTGTCACTTTGTCTATCAGGCCACTGCCTGATGGTGCCACCTTGTGGCTGTAGCCTTGTCGTCAGGAGGACCCTGGAGCCTCCCTCCTCTCTCTCTGACTTCACCTTCCTGTTTGCCGGCCACCCTGAGAGCTGCCAGAGCCCTGCCAGGTTTCCACCAACTTCTGATCCATGTGACCGTGCAATCACTGGCCTGGCAGACCCTCCTTTCTGCATGATTGCATGTGGCTATGAAGAGGGGTTTGTGCACTGGTCTTGGACTTAGGGACTTGTGTTGGACTGGGCTGTTGCTATTTAATTATCTCTTTATATAAAACTCTTTCTTACACATATATGAGTGTCAACTGAATTTATTTCTCTAGACAACCC
Source organism: Nesogale talazaci (assembly GCA_004026705.1). Taxonomy (NCBI): domain Eukaryota; kingdom Metazoa; phylum Chordata; class Mammalia; order Afrosoricida; family Tenrecidae; genus Nesogale; species Nesogale talazaci. The sequence goes on along the minus strand of PVJH01007033.1, from coordinate 53,215 downwards.
AGCCTAACACAGTGACTAATTGAGGTAGGTAATCTGCTTGAGATGCCATCGAGGGAAAGGAAACTAATGAGCAGTGAGACTGCTTATCACTCCTCAGTGGCATTTTCAGTCTATACCTCCAACAATTTCAAACAGTTTCAGATGAAGTACAATTCGGCAATGTAATGTGGCTAACCAAGCAAAATTTACCGGGAATCCCAAAGTCCATCAGTATAGTTCACCACATAAAAGGGATAAATCACAATATAACTTTAGTCTGAAGTGGATCGATAATTTCAGTTAAGATGGCATGTAATATTGATTACTTATTGATCAACATGTAATTAAATGTTTTGATAGCTCAGAGACACATCTTTAGCACAAGTGAGCAGTAATCATATGATTGCATTAATGCAGACCAGAACATGACTCTGAAATGATAAAATGCAATTTATCCCTCATCCAAATCTGCCACCCTCCACCAAGATTGTGACAGTCATGGACTCTTGTCAATTTCATGATTGGAAATCTATGGGTGGAGTCTAGCCAATGAGTAGCCAATGAGGCCTCTGTGTGGGCATGGCTTTCCCTGAGATTTTTGGGAAATCTTGTGGTATTTCCCAATTGGATAAGGGAGAATTGACTCAGTCTCTGAGATGATGAACTACTGATAAGATGAAATGACAGCATGCTGATCGATCCTGATTCCTGGAGACCGGAGAAGCCACATGGGCTTGCCCTGATGGTACTAGACCTCTGGGGCTGGAGAAGCCACAGAGAGACCTCTGCCAGTGCTGAGATGCTTCTATCCCAGCTGGATATACAAGACTCTGCACCCACTGGTCTGTGATTGTCCTGGTGTCATTGCATGTGCTTCGTAAGTTGGAAGGAGATTTTATAGACTGGTATCGGGCATAAGGGCTAATATTGGACTTATGACCTTGGACTGGACTGGGTTGGGATGTTTTCTCAATGTTCCATTCCTTTTGTATATAAACCTTTCCTTTGTATCCATATGCGCGTCTATGAATTTGTTTCTCTTGTCTACCTGGACTAACACAAAGATGAATGGCTTCCAGAGTACATTTAGGTCACATGTTGTCTTCCTTTTGCCTTCCTATTTCCTCCTAGGTCTAATTCATAATATGTTTCAAGGTTGCATTTGTTATGAGAACTTATTTGGGGGAAACATTTTTTCTCTTCTACCTGAACTCTTTGCTTAAAAACTGCCTCCTTCCACATTAATTCATCATTCAACTTAAATGCCACTCATGCAACATAGAACCTAATGTTAAATTATTTGGGCAGGGAGGGGGTTGTGAGTGTTCCTTAAACTCATTTGATGTGTGAGTTTGCATTTAGAGAAACTTCTTTGGTATGCAAAACCTGGAAACCTTTGCCTTATTGTTCTCTAATAAAAGAAGAGAGGATATGAATGTGGATGAGAGTACTTCCTTCTATCTTAGGAATTAGAGTCATCTCTGCAGTAAATGTTGGAAACTATCTGTCACTTAAGGAACACTTAACGAATTGCACAGCTAAAGAGCTTGGCTATTAACTGAGCGGCTAACAGTTTGAAATCACCAGCTGCTCTTAGGGGCAGGGAAGATGAGACTTGTTTCCATAAGGTTCGCAGCCCAGGAAGACCTATGAAAGGGCTCTACACTGTCCTTTAAGATCATTATGAGGGCTGAGCCCCGGTGGCGTGGTGGTTATGTGCAGGACTGCGGCCCACAGGGATGGAGGTTCAATCCCAGCTCCACAGGAGCAAAGACTGGACCTCCTACTCCCACCACCAGAGGGCAGTGATGTCTAAAAAAATTAAAAAAAAAAGATCATTATGAGTCAGAATAAACTCGATGGCAATGGGCTTTTTTGTTTTGTTTTTTGGGCATCACTGCCCAAAAAGGCCCAGCCTTTGCTCCTGTGGAGCTGGAATTGAACCTCCATCCCAGTGGGCTGCAGTCCCGTGCGCAACCATTACGCCACCGGGGCTCAACCCGGCAATGGGTTTTATATGACACATGTAAACCTATATGTCTTATCTACCCCACTTCAGAAAGTTTTGTTTTTCACAATAGGAAATCTGTTACTGATGACATTACAGCTTCTCTACTTTTGATTGCCTAAGGAAGAGTGTAGTCAACCAGAAGCACAATTTTGTAAGATGTCTTTGAAGCTTTCTTATAGATAATAAGTTTCTTTTGTGAATTGCACTGACCCTGGAATTCAAAGTGAAATGACAACCTTCAAATCACCTACTGGATAATTAAGCATAGTTCAGTCTTTCTTACAACAAACTAAGAACACAACACCAACACACACACACCATTGGGCTTGTTTGTCAGAGACTTTGAGAAATAATTGCTTGATATTTAGCTCCACCATTTTCTAGGAGAATGAGGGATCGAAATGGAAAACCAGAGTAGAAAATGATCATCTTCATTTGAGCTCTGTATTCCTAGAAAGCAGCCAAAGTAGGGACAAACCGTTACCATTATATGACCTGGGAAAGGACCCGCCTGCTTTCCTCCAGTTCTGAATAAGGCCCACCTCCACTCAGTTCTCCTCTGTCCTATTGAGTAGCTGTGAGTTGAAATGAATTCAATAGCAGTGAGATGAATCAGAAGAGACTAAAGGGCAGTGAATTTAAGTTTGAGATAAACCTTCTTCCTGTTCTTTGAGACATTCCCACTCCGAACATCTTTCCTATTACAATAGCTTAAACAAACTCATTTCCTTAATCGTCCAGAATGCCTTACCTTTTATAGTTCTTTTAAAAAGAGAGGAGGAATAAATCCATTGTTAAATCTAGGAGAGTCAAATTGTAATGGAAACAGAAACTAGATGACTTTTCATTTAAGCAGTGTTGGCAGTATGAATGATGATACAAAGAAGGAGTGTTTACAAAGAAAGCGTAGATGGTTTCATTCCATAGATGCAGCAGGTGGAGTGTCACAATTAACTGCTGTGCTTAATGTCATCATACCAGGAAATAATAGCAGTACCAGGTAAAGATTGCCAATGATAAAGTGATTTCTTTATGGTTTCCCCCCACTAACTTGAGAATGTTGTTGAATTACATTCGAATTTGACCTTAAATACTAATTGGATATAGTTTGAGTCTGCACTGATCTTTGTTCTTTATATGTATGGAAGATCTGAACAGACTTATGAGTGGTACAATAAAGAATTATAACCTATACTGATGAAAGCTAAACCATCTGCAAGAATTAAGCCAATGTGGCCTTAAGTCATGAATTTGAGACAACACATATATAAATATTTGCACTCCTAGTTACTCTCGTCACAAAGATTACAAAAACTTGTGGTGGCAATAACATGAAAGGAAGGGTTTCAATAAATAAGATTGTTTTTTATTATTTTTAAGATCGCTTTTAATGTAAGCTATTTGTACTGGAAAATGTCACGGCAGTGGAGGTATCTGACTTCCTCTAACTCCACAAGGAGGATAAATGAATCACTATCAGAAGCTTATGCATAAGGCTGATTCATATGAAGTAGAAGTCAGGCTTGTTTCTACCTTTCAACCTTCCTACCAATTCAGATACCACTGCCCCTCCTATGGTACTTTCAGTGTCTTTGCAATTACCACACAAAGCTTGCCGACCATAATAGGGGGGTTAGTAGGGAGGTACTGTTATTGCGAGGTATTGTTGGGTTGGTTCTAACCCTGTGTATGTCCCAATAAAACATTGCCCAGTCCTGCGACATTCTCATAATTGTTTCCGTGTTTGAAGCCATTGTTTTAGTCACAGTGTCTGTGCAAATCCATCTCACTGGAAGTCTTTTGTGGTTGCTGCCAACCTTCTTTAGCAAACACAATGTCCTTCTCTAAGTACTAGTCCCTCTTGATAACATGTCCAAAGTATGTGAGGGTCACTCTGGCCATCCTCACTTCTAAAGAGCATTCTGTTACTTCCTCCAAGAGAGATGTGTTCATTCTGTGATCAATATTCTTTATGAACACCATAATCCAAAAATTTTGATTCCTCAATCTTCCTTATTCATTGGGTAGCTTTTACATGCATATGAGGTGAAACTATTATGGCTTGGGTAGGGTGAACTCTTAGTCCTCACAGTGATACCACTGCTTTTTATCCTTTTGAAGAGGTATTTTTTGTAGCATATTTTCCCTGTGCAATTCTCTCTCTCTCTCTCTCAAATTTAGCGTTAGTGAAAGGACTAGTGCTGCTGTAGAATCTAGCAAGTCCCAAATCCATGAGACTTATGAACCCAAGATAGGCAGGTAGGTCAAATATCAGGCATCAGACCTACAGGCCAGGAGGTAACTGAATTCCCAAATTAGTGGGCAATAATGTAGGCTGCTGGCTCAAGTTCCAAGAAGTGAGGTAAGACAATGTAAGCCAGATTCAGGATTTTGATGAATTAACCTGTCATTAGTGTTGCCATAACATCCATATATCTATTGGATGCAGACCATGCCCTTAAGGAAGCTCTCTTTACAACTGATTCAGATCACATTGTGTAGGTGATTACATCATATCACAAAATGGAAGGTGACTACATCATTACAAAACTGCAAAATCACCAAGAATCATGACCCAGCAAAGTTAACACAGGTTTAGTCATTGCATAAAGGAAAGTTCAGCAAGTAAATAAGAAGAATCTTCTTTTGAGGATTAAAAGAAAAATGAACTGAAAATAAAAATTTCTCTTCATTTACCAGGACGCACACACGAATAAGTTCTTGTGGTACTTGTGGTAAGCAGAGACTCTTCAAAGAATTAAGTCCTGAACTTTGAATGTGGTTATAGATGAATTTGTTCCTAAAGGAAATTTGCTTCCAGATAGCCTTTATGCTGCTAATTGTAATTCATTGTAATAGCACACAAGAGGAAATATCAAATATTCCACAGGGAGAGATGTGGTATGTCAATTCAGTGCTTTATTCTGTAGCATATAAATAATAGCTTCAAGGGGAAAATTACATAGAAAATATTTATGATCCAGAAAAGAAAACTGGTCACAAAACGGCATCTTTAAATGCATTCTCTAATGGGTAAATTGAACAAATGGGTAAATCCCACCTCTCTCTGGGGATGGCCCCTGCATAGGACTTGGTCTCTCTCAACCTGTGCAGTTCTTTCTTCTTTTTCCTACTTTGTTTTTCTCTATCATTCTCTTTAATAAACTTGCTCTTTAATTCACACACACAAAAATTGAACAAATGCAGGATACATGTCATTCTTTCATTATTATATTCCCAGAAGGAAGCACAGTGTTTGCTGTGCATGATAAATATAACAGTGTAAATAAGCTGACCTACAGGATAGGAAGTGAACTATACACAGAAATGAAATATATACAAATGATTCCAGTAGAAATTATGGGTTATACAAAGATAAACTAACTACAAGAGCATATATTAAAATGCTAACAGTATTTAACACTGGACAAATCATTATTCCTTCTTTTTCCTTTACCAATTGATATCTTTAATTCTTTATATATAAATTGTATACTTTTGTCATCAGAATACACAATGTAAATGCAAGCTAAAATTTATTTTTTCCTAGGGTTTTGCAGAGCAATGACTATAATACAGTCACTATCATTTAATATCTAATTTACATACATATAATTTATATTAATTTATAGCAAATTGTATATCATTTATTATAAGAAAGTACAGTAATTATAATAAATGTAGAACTCACTTCTATAGTCAGACAATTGAAAGAGCCTAGGGGGAAGGAGGATGTTTGAGAATGCTGGCAACAAATGTGCAAACGTGATCTGCATACAGTTGATGTAGCCATTGATCGTGATAGGAGTTGTATGAGCCCCCAATAAAATGATTTATAAAAAAAACAGCTCATTTATTAGACTTTTTCCTCCCTGAACCATCCCCGACAGTGTGTTGTGGATTGTGATCTGTAAATGAAGTGAAAATCCAAATCAAGTAACTATTACATGCTGCCTGCCACTCGTATTTTTTCAGGTAACTGTGGTTTCTTTCTTCCTGAAATAAAAACCAAAATCAGAAACCTTCTTGCTGCCTGGCAGAAACAAAATTAGCAGGAGCAGCTTAGTCCTCACAGAATTCACAGGCCACCAAAATGAAGAGGAAGAGAAGTGGTTAAACCCTGCAGAGCTCATTCGGAACGCTCTAATGATCCCCGTGAGCACCACACGTATTTCGCTGTTCACCAATAGACATTAATTACTGAAGAATGCTACGCCTGTGCTTCCAGACATTAACAGAGGGTGCGTCTGATTGGCTAACAATGGTGCATGAAGGCTCTTCAAGAGAAAGCAGCTTGTTTACGTGCTGCCATCGATTCCCATTCTTCTACCCTATCCTAGATTCCAGACACATTTGGTGATGCACTCGTAGTAAAACTGTGCCGTGAGGGTACCCAGGGGAAATATTAGAAGGCCTGAATGCTGCAGTTCAAAGTAGATGAAAAATAGCAATGTCTGAGGAACCAGAATTGAAAGAAGGGCAGAGTATAGTTTCGTTCTGGTCGATTGTAGATTCAACCGTTTAAAACATCAATCATATACTGAATATACAAAATGAGAAATGTTAATCCAACAATGGTACTCTGTTTAATAATAAATGCAAATTTCTAAAGATACCTAGCATACTAACCTGTGCTTAAACTTTAAAATAAAAACCAGCCAAAATACTATTCTGGTTGACCAAACTTAAAAAGTACTATATTAACAATCAATCTATAATTAGATATAGAAAGGCTTTAAATAAATTATATTAGCTCAGTTTTGGATAGTGTCCTAGAAAAAGATAGTCCTTTGAAAATTTGGATGGATTGGAAAGTTGTGTTAAAAATACAGAAAGCAGAAAACAAACAAAAAATACAGAAAACAGACATATGCCAAGGGGTTGCTTCCTTTTAGACTTTTTTCTTCAAGATCTGCACACATTTCATTATAACACTGCTTGTTTTCTTCACCTGCTCTTCAGAATCTCCCATACAGTTCTTTTGCTTCATCATTTGTTGGGGGCTGGTGGCTGCCCAGGCCAGGATCATGGACGTAGCTAAATGTAGCAGCCTCCTGATTACGTCAGCCACCTTGAGATTCCTGGTAGCTGCAGTCTCCTGATAAGCCAGAAACAATGGACCTTTTACTGCCATTAGTTGTTACACCAAATGTTCATTGGTCTAAAAGCATACCATATTTGGTATGGTGTGTGTGCCTTCCACCTCCTCTCATGCCTGGAGATATATACTGCTGGCTGAGCCTTGAATAAACGAGTTTGATCAGCACTTGTCTTGCTCCACGTCTCTGTGTCTTTTCTTCATCCAGGTTTGTCGCCGCGCCGCCCCCCCTCCTCCCCCTCGCCCCCCCGCCCCTGAAGAGTCACTATGTGAGGGTCTCGCTGGACGAGACCCCTACAATCATTTCCTTTATTTGTGCTAGCTGCTTTTTCCTTTGTCATTCTTTGTGGATGATGTCCTTCATGGCATCTCACAACTGTGTACAGTAGGGTCCCTGCCTCTTTTCAATAGGCACCACAATCATTCATAGGCGTCAGTTCACTTGGGTCTGCTACACTGTGAGTTGGATGACAGCGAGAATGCTAGTTTGTCTTCATAACCTCAGCAAACAAACCAGCCAACCCACCCACTGCCCTCCAGTCCATTCCAATCACGAAGACCCTACTTAGGGTCCCATTCTGAGGCTGTAAATCTCTATGGGAGCAGATAGTCTCATCTTTGTCTTGAATTCACAGTACATCATGCTTGGCACATGTAGGTGGTCAATAAACATTTATTGCATATTGTTTTAGGACACAAAAGAGATCTCTCAAATCTAAATTGTAATTGAGGGGGAATATTAAGTCTTAAACAAGAAAAGCTAAGATGAAGAAAAAGACATAGAATATAGATAAAGGAGACAGCATGAAGTCTGTTATGAATATCAAATAGAAAAGATGTAAGCAGTTTGATTTTTTAAAAAACTCATTTTTATTAGCTCAGTTAGAACCTTTTTTTTTGGGGGGGGGGTAAAATTTGCTTTATTTTACACTTGATCTTAGCCAAAAGGCCGAGAAGTGATAACTTGTTTTATTTTAAAGTAAAACTTGTTTTGTTTGGAAAAATAATGGATTTTAAAGAAAAACGTGTAGTTAAGACAAAACATATGTGTCAGCCATAGACAACCTGACAACCTAAAGCAAGGACGCTCAGAAAATGCACTTTTTGCATTTGTTCAGCCTTGGAGTCATGACAGTCCGGATAGTTTACAACTTTTCCCAAACTTCTGAAAGCTGATTTCTTTGCCAAACTTCCTACCTGAAAGGAGAGCAAACTATAACTACACGAGGTGAGACATTTGTTTCTTGTGTCACCAAGCACCATGCCATTCCATCTGCAGTCAGGAGTTACAGGAAGACCGACTTTGCTTGTTATCTGACTCCCCCAGAAACCACAAACCACAAAGCCGGGAAGTCTTTCTTTGGTTTTTTGTGTTAAAAGTTTAGCTTTGTCACTGTCCTGTTTCTGCCTGCCTTTCCTCTAATGACCTCGCAGGACAACATGACTCTTTGAATTCGTTTTTTGCTTTGCTAGCCTATTGGACAAATAAAACTGGCCTTCAGGAAAGACACAATTTTGTGTAAGTCATATTTTATATGGCTGGCTCAAAACAAAGCCATAATGGCATCCAAATCTTGAAATGGGCCACAGTCTTGATCTAACCCTTAGCTAAACCCAGACTGTGGACATCTAGAGAGCAAGCAGGGTCCAGATGAAGTCATGACAAAGTCTTTCCATAGAAAAATTGTTTTTCCCTCATATCTATGGCTGTCTTATTTATCTATTTTTGGGATGTCTCTTATTCATTGAGTGGGCTCAAATCCTAGCAGTTTAAGAAGTTCTTAAACTATTTTTTTCCCTTAAACTATTTCTTAAATGTGAATCTTAAATCTTTAAGACAAGGGCTCACTTCCAGTTTAATCTAGTATCATTCAAGAGGATGTGTGTTTGTTTTTAACAGAGCCTGGCTGCCAAGCAAAACCAAGCTATCTTCTCTAAACTGCTTTATCAATGATAAGGGTAACATTACTATATCTGTCAAGTGGATTTCTCATCTCTCTACAGTTAGTTTCTAAATCCAGTTTACAGGAGAGAGGGCTTTTTTGATTAGCCCGTAAACCCACAGACAGAGGAAAACTGGAAAAAGGCAGAGCGGGTGATGAACAAGGTGAACAGCTGCCCGGGAAGCACAGCGCAGATACTTTCCACAATAAATGATGACAGGGATATGGGAAGACAGAGTCCTGTTGGAGGCAGACACCTGGTGGGACTCTGAACAAAACAGTCTGGACACAGATTCCGGTGCCCAGCCCGCACAGATGCCGTTGTGTAACTTCCTCCTCCGGCCTTTAACAGCCTGTTTTCTCAATCCCTTCTAAAACTCGGACGCTTTTAACAAGGCCTCCTGGTGGTGCCATGGGTCGGCGTTCAACTGCTCCCGGTCAACCACAGAACAGGCCTGGCCATCTGCTCTGGTCGCGATCCCAGCCTAGGGAAATCCTCAGGGCGCTGAGAGCCAGCGCGGACTCCACTGCCCACAACCACATGCTCTGGAGATTTCTTCACATTTCATTCCATTTGTTTGGCCATTTACCGCTTCTGACCATTTCTATGACTGGATTTCACCGCCAACCCCCTGGAGAGATAAATGTGGCAGACCTGCCAGCATTTTGTAACTAAATGCCAGCGCCCCAGAGGGTTTTGCAGACACAGCCTGCAACACGTAGCCAAGAAGTGGTGGTGATGGGGCCCTTGTTACTTTTGACGCCAAGTCCCGGGCGGGTTTCCTTCTGCCCCCTACATCTCTCAGTGACAGGAGCGCCAGTGTCTTGAGACCCTTGCTCCTTTGAAAGAGGATGCTCATGAAGGCAACAGAAACTCCGGATGGAGTTTGCACAAGAGTACTGTGTCGACCACTATTTAGTGGGAAACTAAATGGGAGGGAGAGTGAACTGTGTGTCGCAGGGGCAAGACGGGTGACACGGAGAGGTTGGAGCAAAAGGAAGTGAGATGATTTACTTCAACGCTTTATTCTTAGGCTACTCTCTCCTCTCCCAGTAACAACAGCTCTCTCCTTTTTCTATATTTATAAAAACGCTGTCCCCTTTCACTGGACGTGGGTTACTGAAAGCATTGCTAATCAAGGGGGTTGGGGGGTGGGGCAGGATCCTCAGGCAGCCTTAGCATCACCTACTGGCCTTAGTACGAATGCAGAAGCGCCAGAGACCCTCCCTCTTCCCAGATCTGCCCAAGCTGGACCTGTATTTATTCCAATGGACCGCTGGCTCCTCGCCAGGCTGCCAATTCCCACCTGTGGCAGGAATCCTGCTGCTGTCGGAAACGGAAACGCCAGCCATAAAACAAAACAGCCCTTATTAGGGCCTTGACTGGAAAGCAACAGGAAGGGAAAGGATGAAGTTAGCCTGGCAGGAGCCGAATTGCCATGGCTGCTGTGTGGGCTGTATCTCTCTTGGAAAATGACTTCACTTCCCCAAAACTCCGTTTCTTCTTTTGTAACCTGCAGACACTGATTTCTGCATCTGGGAGTTGACACAAGACTCCGTGCAAGGAGAAGACACGAAAAGCACCCCAAAAAGGATGCGGTGCTCTCTTTAAGAGGATAGGGGGATGGGAAATAATGTTTGAAGTGCATATAAACCAACAAGACATGCTTAAATGAATACAAATCCATTCCATTAAAAATAAATTAGATATCATCTCTGTGGTACAGGCTGGCATGGCATATCTAGTGACTGTAAGAATTGGAATGGCTACTTTTCTGAAGAACAATCTCTTATGCCAGTTCTTGTAATTCAAGGGATCTGTGTCTAGGTCCCTCGTGGAACAAAGTTGGTAGAGATCCATCTATCCATCTTTCTTTTCTTTTTTTGGGAAGGGGCATCACGGTTCCCTGGTGGGAGTGGGAGGCCCAGCCTTGCTCCTGGAGAGCTGCTGCTGGATTTGAACCACCAAGCCAGTGGGCCGCAGTCCTGCACTCAACCACTATCCCACCAGACCTCAGCCCCTACCCATCTTTCTTAAGTGCTGTCTTCTGTGATAATTATGTAGAGCCCAGAGGGCACACTGGAATTCTTAATTCTTAATTCCCAGCACAATGGAAGAGGAAGAAACTTCGTTTAGGCCCCGCCACCACTCTCCACAGTGGGAAGAAGAGAAAAAAGCCTTGTTCTTGTTGCAGAGAAACAGGACACAATTTACTGCTTGAGAGCCATCCCCGGTCCTCTTACTCTGTGCCATTGTGGACAGGCACCTCAGTTTCTCACTGGTGTGAAACAAAGAGCACCCCCTGTCACACCTCATAGGTCAATCTGCGAGGCGAATGGCCTATGTTCGAAGGTTGGGGTAATGCCAGTGCAAGGTAGATACTTGTTTCATGTTAGCAGGCTACCCACTTCTGGGGATTAGCCATAGACAAGCTTATGACTCTCCCCGGATCACTGTCAGCTTTATGTGCAGCAGTGCGAGGCTCCAGCGCAGGCTATCTTTCTGGTCCATAGGGCTGCTGGGGATCAGAACCAGCTGGAAGACATCCAACAGCAGCACCAACAGCAACAAATTACTGTTACTGTCATCACAGTAGCTGTCAAGGGGGCACCGGCGCCTTCTCTCCAAGGGGCTGGATTAGGGTCCAGAAGACTAATAAGAGAAACTCTTCCCACTAGCTCCACAAAACAAAGCAACACTCTCCTGGCAGGAGTGAGGGGAGATGCCGTGGAAACCATGCAAGATAAAGCAGAAATTAAAGCTCAATTAAACTGTCGGTGCCCTGTCAGCTGGCATCTTGTCAAAGCAAGAACTTACCATCCTGTCGGGAGAGGGTTATAGATGAGGGTAACCTTATTCACACCCCAAAGGAGTCCAATAGACAAAGGAGATTGCTAACTTCTTTCTCTTCTTGGATTGCTTCCATTCTTCCTTTGTGGTGAGAGAATTCCTGGCTGCCCACTCGATGACTGACAGGAACCTGAAGTGGGATCCCACCCACAAGGGTATGTCCATGGCCTTGAGTCCACACCTGCCCATGGAGGCACACACGCCGTGACGATTGTGGGCATGGTCCCACCGTGTGGAGTCCGGCTCCTGGCGAACAACTGGCTCCCTCACACAACCATTGAGATTCAGGATCGGGGTTGGGGTGGGGTGGTGGGTTACACCCACTGACACATTTCCACACCCGTAACAATCCAGAGAACGAAAGACCCCCTCAATCATTGATCTGATTCTGAACTTATCACTCATCAAATCAATTCTGATCCTGAATGGGCTTCCAAGCTCATAACATTGTATGGGAGTAGACAGCCTCATCTTTCTCCCTGAGCGTAGCTGCTGGGTTTGAACCCTGGATGTGGGAGTTAGCACCTCAGGAATGCTTGCCTATTAACCAAGTACACTTCTTGAGCCTACGTAAGAAGCTCTCACTGAGCTTTTCTTTCCATCTTTTTCTAATGTTCATGCCTGCTGTCCATGATGTTTTCTTTTTTCCAGGTAAGAACTTGGTCGAACTGGCTCACAGAGTCAGAAATATCTTTCAGGACTCATTTTCTGCCTGCCCTCAGATATCCTCAGATCTGCTTCCTAAATGAAAAGCAAACTCGCTGCTCTTGGGTCAATTCTGACTCATAGGACAGAAGAGAATCACCCCTGTGGATTGCTGAAGGTGAAAATTGTTCAGGGAACAGAAAGCCTCATCTTTCTCCCTCAGGGTGGCTGGCTAGTAGGTTCGAACTGCTCACCTTTGGGTTAGCAGCCCTTTCTGCCAGAAAGTTAAAAAAATGTATTTGGTTTTTAAAACCCTTCTGAGAAAGAACTTTTCATTTTCCATGACCTTGCCTGTCATTATATAGTTTGCACTTACGTGAGTGTCTTCCTTTAATCTTTCATGTGCCAGGGCGACCTCATTTCTTCTTGAGGGATCTGTCACAGCGTTAAAAGATTGTTATTCTCTGCATTGTGATTTCAAGCAGAATATTTATAATGCTGCCATCATCATTATGTCTTTGTCTTTTGTTATTGAAACTGCAGTTCAGTTGTGATCGGGCCTGTCAGTAATACTGAGATTCAGAGTGCAAGTCATACTGATTGAGGCTCAGGTCTTTGTAGACATTTAGTGACCAACTGCTAGCCACTAGTCTTTTCCCCTCCATGCCCCCTTCTCTGTTTCCCCCCCGGCCCTGGTTTTCTGTAGGAGAAAGACAGGGCTTCCTGCTTCCACAAAGAATTATAGACTTGGAAACCCACAGGGACAGTTCTACTCCATCCTATAGGGGTCAGACTTGATTCCACGGTGGTGAGCCTCAGGTTTTTGTTTTTTGATGTAAATGAAATGAAAGCTTTGCAATTGGAATCTGCCCAGCAGCTTCACAAAGGAAAAGCCTGAGGTCGACTTCTTCAAAACCTGAGTCACAGAAAAAAGCCTACGGATCCGGTTTTAGTTGGACACACCTGGGACACATGAGCGGGTTCACCTTCCCAGGAAATGAGTTTGTCTTCTCTCTCCTTTCTGTTCCCTTCTCTCCTTCCCTTCAAGTCTCTCTCCCCACCCCCACTTTCTTCTTGCTTTTCTTTTTCACTCCTTCCTTTCTTTTCCTTTTTCTTTCTTTGTTCTCTAGCATTGGCAACAGAGGTGATGGGGTCTGGGTTCTGGAGGCCATGAGAAGAAGAAACAACTCTGAGATGTCCTTAATAAAATGCCGGTCAGGGGGAGGTTTATTCCCTGCCTACGGGAATTTCTGAGGGAACTCATAGGAGTACTGCCCAGAGAGAAAGTCTGGTCTTGTAAATACTTGAGATGCACACTGGCCTGGAGTGCTTTTATTTCCCACCAGGGAGGTGCAAATGGAATCCTTAATGATTTTTATAACTTGTGAGAACATTTTAATATCAACAGACAGAGTTCCAAACAGCAGGAGGAATACTGTGATTTACTCCCAAATGTCCAGACGCAGCATGCAGACAGTTTTCACCCACATATTTTTATCTTTCCAGTGATGAATCTGTGAGGTTCTCATGCAAGAGCCCATTATCAGAGACAATGATGTCTCTGCAGAGGCCTTCATTTTCAGAAGAAAAGTTTTCCATTTGTTGATCAATACCAACCCAACTTGACTATATGACAGGTGCCCAGCATCTCACCTTCACACTGATTTGAACTCCAGAGTATGAAATCTAAATGCCGTTCCAGCTTATTAAACACAGACCACCTCCTCGCCAAGTCCCAGGCTTCCCCTGAACAACGGCAATCCCGACAACCTGCACATCAGTGAAGGCTGTGTGCATAGCTTCACTCTCAAAAACTCTTGCTACATAAAACATCGGAGTGTGACTTTATTAAGGCGCCTTTATCACAGACGTGTCCCTGGAGATGATTAACTGAACAGATTTCCTTTGTTTTAATGTTTGCCCCCTGTTATCCTGAGTAAACATTACTGTTCACACATTACAGGAAAGAAAAAAGAGCTGAGAATAGTTAAATTATTAGCCTGAATTTTGTCAACAGCAAGATCCGGACCTCTCTCAGTACAAAAGCAATGCTTTTTACATTCCAGCTGTTGTCTCTTATTCAAGCTGGGAAGGGGGATTTCTTTTTATTTTTGACATGATAAACCCATCGCTCTAGGTAAAGTAGTTCAGAGACAAAAAGTGACACAAATTGTGAATCATGTCAGGAGTCATGAAAGCACTTGGTGCTTTTCAAGAGACTCAAAGTCTTAGTGCCTTCCCTGGTAAAACGGATGATTTCCTGAGTTAACATTCCAATTTATGACCTCATCTTGTCAGCTTTTAATTTTGTTCTATGACATGCCAGGGAGAACATGCTATTTTACATATAGACAGTAATATGGGGCATAGTAGGGCAAAAATTAACAAGAATTTAGAACAAGCACACAAGATCACGTGCCAGAAAGGTTTGTCATGTATTCTAAATTGTTGATTACTGGGCTAATAAAAAGGAATTGCTTTATCTATATTTCCCAGGGAGCAATAAGACATCAGCCATTTCTTTTAAAGGGATGCTTAGTCTAACTAATTTACTATAGCTTTATTTATTGTATAACCAGAATTTAAAGTTTTCCTTGTTTAAAGTGAGCAATAAAAAAGAAAAAGAAGTAGAAAATAGGGAGGTGGGATTACTAGGTAGAGGGAGTGAGTGATAAGAAATGGGTGTATAAATTCCCAAGGCAATAGAACTTGAACTTAGAAGTATTACAGCTACATTAAATCCACTTATTATGTCTTGCATCACCCTGCAGAAATACATTAATCTTGACAAATAGTATTGCTCTCAAACCCATTAAAGTTAACATCCCTGTAAAGGGGTTTTGAATTATATGAAGTGATCATTTAGTCAAAGAAAAGTCATGTTTTGAGATTTGAAAAGGCTCTACCTACTTATAGATAATAGTACCTCTAGATAGGCTAGAATCTGGGAGGGGTAAGAGAAAATATTTAGTTTGGCCATTTGGCTCCATTCATCTCCATACTCGCTGCCCAATCATGTTTCACTCCTTCAGACTAATGGGTTCCTAAGGCCCTTTCACAGTCCCCGAGTACTACAGAGGGTTAATGTACTTAATACTTGACCCAAAAGTTGGAGGTTCAAGCCACCCCTCTCCTACAGCCCCGAAGAAGAGCGGAAGATCTACTATTTAAAAAGCAGCTCACACATGAGGTTGCAAGAGATAGAGTTGACTTGATGGCACCTGGCTAAGAACTCCATTCTGGGAAGAAGCATTGTGTTTTCATTGGCAATTTTCAGCCATACCCTATGGAAAAGCCCATCAGCATGACAATTTCTAATCGAAACATGTCTGACTTATGAAACTATTGAGTCTGTTCATCTCTGCAGTAGCTGTGTTGGAAGTAATTCTTTTTTAAGTGATGTGTATCTCTTAAAGTGTTAAGGGTCATAGCATGAACAGATATATCTATATATCTATATATATATCCTCAGCACTATTCACAAGAGCAAGACAGAAAGATGGAAATAACCCAAATCCCATCAGTGGAAGAATGGACAAAAAAGGGGGGGGGTACATACATATAATAGACTACTATGCATCACTAAAGAATAATGGAGAGATTCTGAAACATGGTGAGACATCATGGCGTGGATGGAATGGAAGACATTATGCTGAGTGGTTTTATCTGAGGCCATTGCTAGAAAAGAAATGAAAAGAAAAAACAAGATAAAGTTTTTTCATATAAAAAGAGAGACTGATGATTACCAGGAATGAGAGGGAAAAGGAAGGAAGTGACCTTTAACACAGACTTGAAAGTCTTAGTTGTTTCTCTGTTGTATTTGCTTCAGGAAAATGAATGCACTACTTAATACACTGTCTAGGGCAGTCTGTAGGTCATGACCCCTTTGGGGGTCGAAGGACCCTTTCACAGGGGTCATCCAATTCATAACAGTAGCAAAATTACAGTTATGAAGAAGCAACAAAAATAATTGTATGGTTGGCGAGGGTGGTGTTGGTGGTTGTCACCACAATATGAGGAACTGTATTAACAGGTCGCGGTATTAGGAAGGTTGACAACCACCAGTGTAGGGGGATGGCAAACCCCATGCAAAGGGACAAGGAAGAGAGATGAAGAGAAGAGAAGGAGAGTGCTGGACAGGAGAGGAAAAAGCACAATACTCCTCCTCGCTCTATTAGAGCTAAGACATTTTGGAACAAGCATATAAAAATCTCACACTCTACACAAAATCAACTGGAGGTATATAATGGAATGTTTAACCCATGGTATGTTCCATGTTATGATAGCTATTATCCCTCAGGAGAATGCCTTAATTACAGTGGATACTCCTACACTCTTCAGCCTCCCATGTTCTTTATCACAGAAGGGAGTAATCTGAAACTAGGCGAGTGCGGAAGGGTATTAACCAGCAACTGAATCATCCTTTATGGCTTCCAGTTACTGACTTTACACAGCTATTAAAGAAAAAACCATGGTGGGCTAAACATGGCTCGATTTAAGCACTATGCAACGAGTGTGAAGCCTGCTAGAGCCCTCAGTTAGTCAGTGCGGGAAAGGAAAGGATGGCGATCACTAACCTTCTTCACGAGAAGCTCACATTCTAGAAGGGGAGACAATCTAGCCTCGTCTCGTTAGGAGCAACACAAAGCACTGTGTTGGTTCAATGCTGGGGACACAGAGATATCAAGATTTTCACAGAAACAGGTAGGGATGCAGCAACTGCCCAGAGAGGAAAATCAGCAGTAGGGGCAGGGGACTGGTTGAGAGCGCTGATGGTCCAGCTGGTATGCTTAGAGCAAGTATATAGGCAGAAGTAGGACTGCAGATTTAATAAGTAAAAACCTAGGGTACCCAGGTAATTTGGGATTTTTGATAAACAGCATATGATTGTATTTAGTGCATGCATGTCTCATGTAATTATGGAACATATGGACTTAAAATATAATTAACTGTTGTGATGAATCCATTATTATACCACCTACACCACCAACAGTCCCAACCCCCAGCAAGATGTACTATAAATCACTCCTAAACTCTATGCCTGTGGTTAAAATCTCATGAGGCACTAGGCTCTCTTATTTAAATTAAGGACACTAATAGGACACTATTACTGTAGGTTGTATTTTGAGTCAGTATCTTTTGAGATATAAGAGAAATTATCCTGTGAGCAGAGATGAGGGAAGATAGGTGGCAAGCCACATGGAGATTTCCAAGGAACTAAGAAGCATGAAGCTAAAGAGTCAAGAACCTTTTTCTTGACTGACAAAGAAGGTAAGTTTTCTCTTAGACTTGAACACCCTAACTGTGCATTTCTATCCTCCTATACTGTGAGAAAATAGATTTCTATTTTTGAAAAACACCCACGTATAGCATTTGTGTCATAGCAGCACTAGATAATGAAGCTGTTTATCTAACATTCAAATTTAACTGCATGCCCTGTATGTCATTTGGCAGCCCACGAGGAGCACAGGGGAGAGTCCAAACTGTGATGATTTACTTCAAGGTCATTTTGAGATGGCTCAAAATGGGGCGTACTTGGTTCATATTTGCATTTTGGAACTAAAACTGTTAGCAGGGCTAAATAGCAGCAAGAAGGGTAGGAAATAAAACAAGTCCCCCACAAGCCCCTACTGTAGCTTTGTGTAAATTAGTACATGGTGCCTTAAAGGTTGCCACTCTCAATCAGGTCTCCTGGAGTAGGAGATGGATTTCTGCTCCCTTTCTATTTGTATTATTTACTTAAATCCCCTTAATTCTTAAGCTGGCTGCCATGAAAGGTGATTTGAGGGTTAATGAAGACTGACTCTATAATATGAGAAACCCTACCTTCAAAGTATGATCTTTGAACCCCTCTCAGGAATGCAAGATATTTTCAGAGATTCTTGTGGTGAAAGGAGCCCTGGGGGTAGAACTAATTATGAACTTGGCTATTAAGTGGAACCCATCAGATGCTCTGCAGGGAAAAGACATGGCAAAATGCTTCCATAAATATTTCAGCCTAGGAAAGTCTAAGGGACAATTCTACCCTGTCTGTTGGGGTCGTCTGTTTGAGTCAGAATCTAGTACAGCAACAGACTTTGTGAAAATGAGTTTGATAATAATTGGTGTGTTGATTGCCAGTTGTCATTAAGTCTGCTCAGAATGTAACCTCATGTATATAAAACAAAACATTGTCCAGTCCTATATCATCTTCATAAATATATATTTCATTTATAATAATATGATACGAAGACTTTATTAATTGTTTTCACTGTGCCAACATTTGTACTGCTGGTGCAAAAGCAAAGGTGAATAAAACTGTTGATGTCTTGGAATCAATCAGACCTGGTAGTCACTGTATTTTTTTTATCTCTGAGCACTCACAGTTACAGAAAAAATAAGCAGTAAAATTATTAGTTTTATTAATTTGTGGTCCATTAGGTACATGCATTTTTAATATTTGGATTAAATTAGGAATATATACAAAGAACTTCACTGAATACCTTCTGCTGAATTACAGTGACAGGCTTAAGGGAAAACACTTAGGCAATTGAGTTGTGAATTGAACTAGCCACTTTTAAAATGATTTCTACTTGAAAGGGTAACTGTGGACAAGCTATGGTTGCTCAGATTTTTGTATTTTGTAGGCATGTTCTCAAAATTGAGTGATGTCAGCCTATTACTTCAAGGAAAATAAATAATAAAATTAACTGCCAATAATAAAATTTGAGCTTTCAGATCCAAAGTTGAATTTTGTCAAACTTGTTTCCATTACTGTGAGCTTTATAGCTTCCCATTGCTTCCAGACTTTTTGATGAGATTAGTGGTGATAATAACAATTATAATTAAACAATATTCCATGGGTTATACAGGCACTTGGTACAGCACATCAATATAATTATTTTCCAGTGGAACAATGCGCGGGCAAAGGATCTGCTCAGAGTGAAAAATGAAAACCAAAATAATGCAATCTGCTGCCATCGCCGTCGACTCTGATTCATAGTGATGTTTCATGTGTTATCTAAGACTTCCAATCTTATGGCTTCTATAGAAGAGCCAGGGTTGTACTTCTGACAGTATGGTTACTAGTCTGGTGCTTCTTCTACAGCATCACCAATGTCCTTAAAGTGCAAAATAGACCAATGGGTTTTAATACAGCAGAGTTGAAAATGTGTATGAATATGTTTTGAATTGCACATTGCAAGAAACCCATTAAGAAAATGTTTTACTGCAATACCAAATAAGCTTGTCCTAATGATCTGAAAAGACCGTTAACATATGAGTCTTTCCTAGCTATTCATCTGTAAGACAACATTTCTTCCTATTTTCCAACTATTGTGTCAAACAAAATGAAGAAGAGCTGGGAGAATTAATCTGACTTTTTTATAAGCTGAACCAAAGCAGACCTAATATCTTGGAGTCAATTGTGACGTTCAGCAACTGCATAGGGCAGAGTAGGACACTGTTTGAAATTTATGGGGCTGTAAATCTTTACAGAGGAGCTGATAAGTTTGACCCACTAACCTTGAGGTTAGCAGCCCAATGCCTATTCGCTATACCACAAGGGCTTCTTAAACCAAACAGTGGAGAAATTTGTGAAAAGGTAACATTGTATACTTCTCTTGCTAAATGAAAATATTTTCATTGGCATATAATTTCACATATTATGCAATTCAATAATTCAATCATATTAAGAAGAGCAATACCATCATTTCCCCAGACTGCTGTCTAAAAGGGATCATAATCACAGGCTTTTGGAGAAGCTCCAAGAACTAGCTACAGCACCTCACCCCAGAGTTCTCCTCTCTGCTATCCACCCTGCTCCTTCAGTCTCGGGCTTGACAGCTCCACTCTCCAGCTCACTCCCTGAGAACAGAGTGACTAAATTGGCCACCCCTTTTCCCTCCTCTTCCCAGCTCCACACCTGCGAGAGTGGGTAAAGTTAGATAATTAGACACTAATTTGCAGCAAGTGAAGAACTCCTAAGATATTTATCTGTGACAGAACCCAGTTTCCTAGATCACCACCTGCAATCCTGTGCAGGACAGAGCCAGGAGTGACATAGGAGTGCGGCCGGGGAGAATCCAGTTGACCCCAAACCCACTCTTCTAATCTGGTCCCCCATCCCTGGGTGTGTGGCACAGTTCCTGAGCTCTTTCTCTGTGTAACTGGTAACTGCTTCCCAGGACTACCTATGGCCTCTGAGGGTGGTGGGTCCGACTGCTATGTAGGTGGGGTTCTGAGGCAACTCAATGCCTGGTGACAGTGGGAGCCTCAGAGGCTGAAGTGGGTGACTGTAGGTATGCCACTGGGGTGGGCCTGTAGTGAGGCCACAGGCCTGGTCTGGATAGTCTTGCCTTGACTGTAATGGTGCTCAGGTAAGAATATGCTAAGACCTATCAGCAGATATCATGTAGCAGAGGAGAGAGCAGAATAACATCTTCTAAAAGCTGAAAAAAAAAAGTCAAACCTAAGAATCCTCTACTCTCTCAAACTTCCTATTAAGATACTCAGTGACCTAAGAGTCTTCCCGGACAAGGAAAAACTCAAAGAATATGCCGTAAGACATCCAATCCTGAGAAAAACCCTTTCTGACTCACTGTGGTCAGAAGACCAACATTCACCAAGAACAAGCAGGAAACCACCATATAGTACAACTCCATCCAGAAGTCATCACGTCAAAAAAAAAATTACCAAGATAAAGATAACATTGCCTCAGAGGGGAAAAAAAAACCCATGTAAACACAACACACTGCTATGAAGGAGGATAGGAAAACAACCAACACAAAAGGTATGAGATGACAGCAATGAATCCACAGACGGTGGTAATAACTCTGAATGCCAACAGCCTGAACTCACCCATTAAAAGACAAAGGTTAGCAGATTGACTCACAAAACATAATTCATCAATCTGTTGCCTGCAAGAGACACATCTTAAACTTGGAGACAAAAACAGAATAAGCATACAAGCTGGCAGAAAATATTCCAGGCAAACAGCAATTTAGAAAAATTAAGGGTTGAAATCCTAATCTCAGACAAAATTGACTTCACGGTGCAAACTTTTTAACAAGAGATAAAGATGGGCACTATATAATGCTCAAAGAATCAGTAAACTTGGATCCAGTAAGCATAATAAATATATACATGCCTAATTAGAGACCTATGAAATTCTCCAGACTGACCATTAAAGATGAAAAAATAAATCATAGTCTCAACAATCCTAGTAGGTGACTTTAATAAACCACTATCAGAGTGAGATAGAACACCTGAAAAGAAGCTCAGTATGGAGGCATAGCTTATAAATATTATACACTGAAGGTCAAACAGATAGATGGAAGGAAACCTTTGTTGTAGA
Organism: Nesogale talazaci; assembly: GCA_004026705.1. Classification (NCBI taxonomy): domain Eukaryota; kingdom Metazoa; phylum Chordata; class Mammalia; order Afrosoricida; family Tenrecidae; genus Nesogale; species Nesogale talazaci. Next base: position 31,354 of record PVJH01007033.1, on the reverse strand, counting down.
TGGTGCTGGAATTGCAGAGTACTTCTGGGGTTATTGAGGAGCTGCTGCTTTCTTGCAGTGGAGTCAAACCTGATGGCACGACTGAGATGAAGCCTGTGGGATTGGAATGTTCAGAGTCGTTATTTGCTGATGGACCATGACTCAGGGTAAAGAGAAACAACTGCAGAAATCTGCTAATGGTCGGAACTTGGAATTTGCAAACTATGAATCTTCCTAGATAAATGGGAAGTTGTCAAGCATGGAATGGATTGACATCCTATGTCCTAGTGAGCTTAACTGGACAGGTACTGGCCATTTTGAATCAGAAAATTACATGACACATTACGTTGAAAATGATACCATCCAGAGGATTGGCATTGAATTCATTGTCAAAAGAGGACATTGCAAAATAAACCATCAAGTACAAAACTGTCTGTGATAGAATGACAGCTACTCACAGGAAATCCAATCAATACAACTGTCATTCAAATTTATGCATTAACCACAAAAGCTAATGATGAAGAAATGGAAGAATTTTGCCAATGTCTTCAGTCTGAAATTGATCAAACATGCAATCAAGCTGAATTGATGATTACTGGACACTGAAATGCAATCTGGGAAAAAATGAGAAAGAACAATAATTGGAAAATGTTTTTTTGTGATATAAATTAAACTGGTGATTGCACGATAGAATCTCCAGAGACCAAGTAGTTGTTCATAGTTCTCAACAAAACAAAATATGGCAATACACCAGGACAACTCCAGATGTAATCCATAGAAATCTAAATGATTACATCTGTAGAAAGAGATTTTAGAGAAGTTCAATATCAGCAGCTAAAACCAGGCCAGGGTGACTATGGAACAGACCATCAATTGCTCATTTTTTTTAGTTCAGATTAAAGTTGAAGAAAGTTAAAACAAAACCACAAAAGGGAAACTGCAACCTTATGTCTTTCCCACCTATATTTCTAGAGCATCTCTAGAGGAGATTTGATACATTGTTCATTGTAACAGAAGACCTGATGAGTTGTGAGAGGACAGCAAGAACATCTCGCTGTCATTAAAACACAGGAAAGAAAGAAAAGATCAAGGTGCATGTCAGAAAAGCCTCTGACACTTGCTCTTTATCAGAGAGTAGCAGGGGATATGGAACACCAAGAGGACAAAGTCAAAGAACTTAATAGAAAATTTCAAAGGGCAGCTTGAGAAGACAAAGCCAAATATTACAATGAAATGTGCAAAGACCCAGAATTAGGAATTCAAAAGTGAAGACTATGCTCAGAATATATGACACTGAAAGAATTAAAGAAAAAAATTCAAGCCTCAAGTTGCAATCTGGAAAGATGCTATGGGCAAAATATTGAATGATAAGGGAAGCATCAAGAGAAAATGGAAAGTCTACACAGAGTCACTGTACCAAAAAGAACTAGTCAATTTCAACAATTTGGTTTCAGGATAATCACAGGATGCAATTGTTGACTATTATTAAGTAGATGGAACTATAGATTTCCTTGTCATGGGACAATATCAAGATGTCTCTGTTGACTAACCAGATAGCAGGAACTGGGTTTTGGCTACTGGCAAATAAAAGATTCTCTGGTGCTGTCCAGAATTAGACTGTTATCCTTAAGATTGATGGTTGTGGTAGTTATATACCTATTTGACAATTTGAGGATTAAGAGTATAGGGGTGGGGAAAAAAAGAGTGTAGCGGTGGAGTCTAGTCTGTGAATCATTGTATAACCAATGAGGCCTCTGTGTGGACATAGCCTTTTCCTAAGGATTCTGAGAACTCAGGTATTTTCTCCTTGGAGGCAGGAGAGACAATCTCAGCTCATTCCCTGAGAAACTAGACTCTCGAAAGACAAGATACGTGGATTCATGTTGATGGCACTAAGAACCCTGGAACTGAAGAAGCCACATGGAGACTCCTGCCAGTGCTGAGATGCTTACAGTGCCACTGGATTCATAAGACTTCCCACCCACTGGCCTGTCACCCTCCTGCTCTTGGGTTCACTGTACGTTTTCCTGAGTCTGAAGAGGAATTTATAGATTGGTATCAGACATATGAATTAATAACAGACTTATGGATTTGATTTGGACTGGACTGGGATGTTTTATCAATATTCAATTGCTCTTGTATAAAAAGCTCATTCTTATACACATAGGAGCATGTCTAGGAATTTGTTTCTCTAGTCCACCCAGACTAACATGGAGTTCAAACCCTCCCCCCACTCCTTAGGAGAAAGAAGAGACAATCTCCTCCTCTAAAGATTTACAGCAGCGGCTCTCCACCTGTGGATTGTGACCACAGGATTTCCTAACAGTAGCAAAATTGCAGTTGAGAAATAGCAAGGAAAATAATTTTTTGGTTGGGGGGGGTCACCACAACATGAGTAACTGTATTAAAGGATCGTGGCATTAGAAAGGTTGAGAACCACTGATTTACAGCCTTGAAAACTCTAAATAGGGTTTCTCTGAGTCATAATCAACGTGATGGTAGTGCGCTTGGTTTAACTTTTTGGTTCTGAGGTGAATAAGAAAATGATCAGAGTTATTTGGCCATCTACCCAACATATTTGCTTCTGAACGATGCCAAAAGTTACAAAATTCCAAAGAGACTGAGCCAGGTGATAGGGAAAACAGCACGAAGTATGCTAAGTCTAGTAGGTTTACGGTATGTTTCAGAGATTCAAATAGTAGAAAAGTGAGTGGAGGAGGCAAAGTCTCTTTTAGACACCTGAAACGTTGAAGGAAGCAGAGAAGCCTATGCAGATAGCAGTGTTTTAAGAAGACTGAAGTCTTTTCTATAAAAAAGTGCTTCAGATAGGCATATTATTTACATAAATCTACATAGCAATTTCCTAACCCTAAGGGATCAGATGTCAAGGCAAGAAGCACAAAATTTCAGTGGTGACTTAAAAGCATTTTGGTGTTCTTCATTTGCCTTCAACTTGCTAAGAAACCAGTTTTATCGCTGTCATTTTCAAAGTGCACAATACTGAGCAGTCATTTTAAGGAGCCTGATTAAAAATCATGTTCATAAACCTTTAATGACTGTCTTTCTCAGCTCATCATGAGTGCTGGAAACAAGCCTTCAGTCTCCAGTCTGGCTTGCCTCGTCCCCACAGCGGCCTCCACAGCAGCCTGGACACTGATCCTGAGGCCCGGCACTAATGTTCTGGTATAAAGACATTGTCAAAATCATTTACTCACCCCTTCTGAATAGTATCTTTTCCTTGAAGTTATTTCAATGCTTATACAGTGAAGCTTTTACTTGGGGGGGAGGGGGGAAGGAAGGGAACAAGTTTTTAATATGAACAATTTAATATGAACAGTGAGAACAATTTCTGTCTCTCAAACACTCTCATTGAAGTATGCATTATCATTTGCCAACACTAACTTGGACACCACCTTTTATGGAATGAATTGTGATAATTACAATGATTGCGAACCCCTTTCAACAACCTTCTCTCTAGATGGAACATTACAGCTGGAAGAACGAAACCAGAGAAGGGGGAACCAGCCAAGAAGGCATGTGATCAACTCATGGGTTCGCATTAAACCAACAGGTTAGTTAAGTGTTTATCTCAGCACCTTCTACTTCTTAAGGAGTCAGTAATGGTTCCCATAAATTAGCGTGTGTGACAGTGGCAGATTATATGCTAGATGAAGTGGATAATCCCCCATGTGTGGTGATTTAATGAGGACTGGCAATAACCTTCCATCTGAAACCTCTCACGAGCTCAGCTGCCACAGGAGCTAACATTTTGCTATGGGTGATTCGGATTTGGGTCTCTGGTTAGCCCCTAATTTCTAATCAGCACTCTTGTTTCCAAACACAAGTAACCCTGCAAAGAGGAAGTTATTATAGTACCCAAACTCTCTGTTCCAGTTAGTCAGGGGCTCTTTCCTCTAAGACAGTGGCACCTGAAATGGAGGTTTTTACTCTGGACCTGTGGAGCCAGTTTACTCCCTCCCTCCAAGTTAGAGGAAGAGAGAGATGATTTCATTTAGAAAGAATACCAGCAAGGAAGTCAAAGCAGTGCAAAACAGACTGTCTCTGTGTTGTCTGTTTGGAATCAACACATAGAGAACAATTGACCATGCCACGAACAAGCAAACTTAGGTCTTCGGCCAGCTTATTTTGTTGATTCACTAGGTAGCAGGTTCTACCTCTTAATCACCAACCAGGAAAGACCTTTTAATCACCAACCAGGAAAGAAGAGAAGAGGTTCAGCGTTATTTTGGGTGATATCCATGTCCAACCTGTTTGCTTTTGAGCAGTGGAGCAAGTTTTAAAAATTTCATTGAGACTACATCAAAGAAAGTACATTTGCCAGAAGCATTTTATAAGGGGGATTTTTCTAACTATATTAAGCTACATAACTTGGATTACAATACTAGTCATGCAGTGTGAAGGAAGATTTCCTGAACAAGGCCAAGAGAGATTGTCAACTTCCGTAAAGGTTTCAGCCTTGGAAACTCTCTGGGACAGTCCTCCTCTGTGCTACAGGGTCACTATGGATTGGGATCCACTTGGCTATGAGTTTGGGGGAAGCACACATTTTTGGGTAAACCATTGCATCAGATCACCTGTGTGTCCCACCCTGTCTAACAAAATGTGGACAGCGGTTTCAAAATTACCAATAAGGACTTACAAAGCAAGAGGCTGTGAAGGGTTGGGAAATGGAGAAGATACAGCTACTAAAGGAAACCTTGCATTTCAATGGGGAATGGGAGACTGAGAAGAAGAAAGGCAAAGATCGAAGAGGTGAATTGGGATTTAGAACAAAATTGTGGCTTCTTGTTGAAATTGACAGTAAAGAACTTTTAAATATTTTATTTCTCTCAAATGAAAGGAATTTGAAAGTAGGAAATAGCAGAGTTCGGAAGATTCCAAGCTAAGTTCCAAGAAGGAGACCATTCAGGAAATTCTTATAATAAAATATCAGGAATTTCAGTAAAAATTGAGTGAGTAACATTTAAGTAAGTAGTAGGAGATTGTCTGTGCTTCTAAAATTGTGGGTGTTTTTTACTCTCAAGTTACAAATTAATCATTAAACTGGGTACATCTGACTTTGGAACAAGTATCTCTGGTGGTGCGGTGGGCTAAGCATTGGACTGTGAACAGTAAGGTCAGTGGTTCAAACCTACCATCTACTCCACTAGAGGAAGATGATGCGATCTGGTCCCATGAAGATTCATTTTCCCAGCAATCCTTCAGAACAGTTCTCCTCTTACTTATACGCGGCTATGCGTTTTCATGCATATGATGATGATGATGGGTTTGGTTGGACCTTGAAATAATCAATGAATGTAAGAGAACATTCATAATCCTAAAGTTTATAATGTAAACTTTATATGTTTATAAAGTAAACATCTATTCTGGCAATTGTCTTGAACCTGGCATCTTGAGAAACAAGCAAAAGTCTTAAGCAAAGCCAACTTACATCTTACAACTTACATCTTACAACTTACAACTTACAAGCTATTTACTAGTCAACTTTCTAAAGCTACACTGGCAACTTACACAGATGACAGGCTGTATTCCCGAGATAGTGGTTAGTTCTGACCCAAAATAGGTTTAGACTCCAATCTTTGCATAGACTATATCCTATGTCAGGAGTCCTAATCTGAAGTGTTCTTATGCAGGAAGAAGAGGCAGAAGAAGAAGAAGAAGAAAGAAGAAGAAGAAGAAGAAGAAGAAGAAGAAGAAGAAGAAGAAGAAGAAGAGAAGAAGAAGAAGAAGAAGAAGAAGAAGAGAAGAAGAAGAAGAAGAAGAGAAGAAGAAGAAGAAGAAGAAAGAAGAAGAAGAAAAAGAAGAAGAAGAAGAAGAAGAAGAAGAAGAAGAAGAGAAGAAGAAGAAGAAGAAGAAGAAGAAGAAGAAGAAGACGAGGAAGAGAAGATTACTGCAGCCACCACGTCCAGGTGAGCAGCAGAAGATGATGAAGAGGATGATGCTGACACCCAAAGGCAGAAGACCAATGAGAGTGACTCACTCAAAAATCAAACTCACTGCCAGCGAGCCAACTCTGACTCAGAGCAACCGTCGAGGATAGAATAAGACTGCCCCTTGACGTTTCCGAGATTCTAAATATTTACAGGCATAGACAGCCTCATTTCACTGTCATGACACAACTGGTCAGACCATGTGTGGTTAGCAGCTCAATTCATATCCTATTACTTCATCAGAGCTCCTCAACAGGATAAAAAGGCAGCAAAAAAGGAGAATTTGTTTTTTTTTAAAAGTCCACTGTGACCTATTTGTGCTCTATTTCCATCTCTTAATGTGAACATGATCACCTGTGGATAGAGTGCTGTCCTCCCATTTTGAGAATGCCAACTGCAGAGGACACATCTTCACCATGATCCAACCAAATCCCACTAGAATCTAAAGTACCTCCCAACCCCCAAGACCCTGCTTTTATTACTTCAGGCATTTTCAGAAGGAAAATATGTGATTTTAATATATATTTTAGTACATGGTGTTAATGGTCAGCCATTTTGAATGATCATGGACAAAACCACTTTTGGGAGCATTCTCTGTCCTACCTCTGACTTTACTTGTGCTATAACCAGTGGTGGAATTCAAATAATTTAACCACCAGTTCACTGCCCTAATGACCATGTTAAGAATATATATATAAAAAGATATCCCAAAGGGTAGTTCCTTATTTCATAGAGTAAAATTAAGAAAAATGAAAGAGGTACTTAAAACTAGATATGGGTTTTTAAATGTTAATGAAAAGTAGTAAATAACCCTTGACAAAAAAACCAATACCATTGCTATTTATGATATTTCCATATTGTTTCTTGACTAATGTACTCACAATATTTCTCACTTTAACCAAGCATCACTGGCTGTGTGATTTATTCTTAACCATCTTGTTACTGTAGAAGTAGAATCCCCTTCCTTTAGAGCAGTGGTTCTCAACCTTCCTAATGCCGTGACCCTTTAATACAGTTCCTTATGTTGTGATGACCCGCCAATCATAAAATTATTTTCGTTACTACTTCTTAACTGTAATTTTGTTAATTGAGCAATCCCTGTTAAAGGGTTGTTCAACCTCCCTCGGGGTCATGACCCACACAGCTTGAGAACCGTTGCTCTGAGGTAGGCCAATTAGACAATAGTCGTTGTGTTTGATGTATTAGAAACAGGGACTTCTCTTTTCTGAACATATTATAGTCATCTTTGAAAACCCCCTTTCTGCTTTTGCTAGACTTACAATTGTTCTGACAATATTTTTCTTTAACTCTTTGAACACTTCAAGACTTGTATGCTTCACTCATTATATCTCATGGGAATTTGGGGCATAAGACAAAGCTGAAACGAATGACAACATGTCACCTTCTGGCTGTTTGGCACCTTTCCTCTCTACATTGAGTGCTTGCTTACTGAGATAACAAACATAAGGGGATAAAAATGTAGTATTTCACCAAATGTGTAGTGAATTTTATGAATTTAATAAGGATTACAAGCATATTGCTTTGATTCTGACTCAGAGGTACCCTGTCGCACACAGTGGAATTGCTCCTGAGGGCTTGCAAGTCTGTACCCATTTAGAGGAGTAAAAAGTCTAACTTTTGTGGAAATGAGTAAAACTGAAAATACACATTTTATGAAGTGAGGTAAACTAAATTTTCATCATAAATGCACTTTACCTAGGCTATAAAATTAATCAAACTCAGATTCTAAAGTTTTTAAATGATCAAATACAATCCGAGGTATTGCAGTTAGAGAACTTTTACTCTAGTTTCAGTGGTCATTTCTTTCTTTCTTTTTTTTTTTTTTGTGGGCATCACCGCCTCTGGTGGTCGTGGGTGCTACCCAGCCGCCACTGGATTTGAACCGCCAAGCCTGCGGGCTGCAGTTCCACACTCAACCACTTACGCCACCGGCGCTCAGCCCTCAGTAGTCATTTCTTAAGAAATCCCAAATGGAAAGTCTTTTAGCTGTATCCCACACGTTTGTTTGTTTGTTTGATTGTCTCACTTACTTGAGAAAGCTGTACATTGAATAAGAAGGGACAAGGAAGCATCCGTGCATTTGATTGCGGTGCTGAAGATCATTGGAAGTGCCATAAACAGCTGAAAGGACAAGGAGACATCTCTTGGAAGAAGTCCAGCCAGAAGAGTGCTTCTGAGCAAGGATGACAAGACTTGGTTTTACATACTTTGCACGTATCATCAGGAGACAGCAGTCCCATGATGTTCAGTGGAGGAGCAGTGAAAAAGAGGCCGGCTATTGATGAAATGGCTCCACACCGTGACTTGATCAGCAGGCTCAAGCAGAAGAGCGATCGTGGTGCTGGTGCAGGACTGAGCAATGTTCTCTTCTGCTGCACGCTGCGTCTGTGTGACTCAGAACTGGCGGGATAGCACCCAACACTGACATCAATGCCCATGGCTTCTTTAGATTCGAAGATATAGTTGAAGGATAAAAGTACATAAGCTTGGAATTTGTGCCACATACCCCTTGACCTTTATTAGGAACTGAATAGCAGGCAGTTCCAATCTGTTACTTTAAGAAGGGGCCCCAAACAGTCGTACAGTGAACAAGGAGCCCGATGGCCCAGTGGATTCTGTGTTTGACTGCTAAGCATGAAGTCGCTCTCTGAGCTCACCTGCTGCTTTGCCAGGTAAGAGGAGACTCTGCTCCAGAGATCGACAGCCCCAGACACCCTCAGGGGAAGTTCCACTCTGACCTGCAGGATCCCTAAGAGTTGTAATCAACTGATGGACTATGTGCTTGGTACCATAACAGAGGGGCAAATGTTCTGAGGCCCAGCCAAAGGGTCTATTAGAGTCTGAGCTACTTTATTAAAATGAAAATATCCCAGTCTTCTTATAAGATAGCACAATTCCCCCTCAGCCCAGAACTCTTAAACGTCAAAATTTTTCTTATAAGGAATACTGGAGTCAACCTCATCTCAAGCATTTAACGTGAATTATCTGTGGCAACAGTCATGTGCTCATGTTAATTTCATGATTGAGATGTAGGGCTAGAGTCTAGTCTATTAATCTGGAGATAGCCATTGAGTAGACAATGAGACCTCTATGTGGGCATGGCTTTCTCCTGAGACTTCCGGGAAATCTCGTGATATTTCCCTGGTGAGGATGAGAAGCTATCTTCCTGGTTGTGGGGAGTTAGTCTCAGAGACGATGAGTCATGGACAAGACAAGATGGTAGCGTGTGAGGAGCAGGAGAAGCCACATGACTTTGCCCTGATGGGGCAGACCTGTGAAGCTGGAGAGGCCACATGGAGACCGCTGCCAGCAGTGAGTTGCTTCTGCCATCACTGGATGCTGATGATGAACCCTGAGCCCTGGAAGCAAGGAGCCATGGGTAGACCCCTGCCAGCACTGGGATTCTGCACCCACTCATCTGTGACTTCGTGAATCGGAAGGAGACATTATAGACTGGTATCGGGCATGTGGGCTAATATCGGACTTATAACTTTGAATTGGACTGCGTTGGGATGCTTTTTCAGTGTTCCATTCCTTTTGTATATAAACCTTTTCCTTATATCCATATGCATATCTATAAATTTGTTCCTCTAGCCTACCCAGACTAACACACTATCAATTGACTTTTATAAATTAAAATGTGTTCTGAAATGTTTATTGCATAATTGATCTTTAAAATGTTTATGAAAATTTCTTGCATTTTTGACATTCTAAATTGCCCTCACATCTTGGATCTATATGCCTTGTCAATTTTCTTTTATGTTTTCCTCTCTTCCGTAGCTATGTTCCGGTCTTGCAGTATCTAACTTGTTGTCTGTTGCACAGCGTCCCATGCCAGAAAGAAAATACCTACTGCTGTCTATTCCATGTTAACTCATCATGACACTATACGACAGAATAGTTACATAATTTTGAGTCAACATGAAAATAAATAAAAATGTAGGGGTGTTCTTCAACATGTCCATCAGATCACAACCTGTTCAATCCTCCTTGTGGGTGTGGCCTTCTCATAAAGAGGGCCCTGGAAATCTCCCTTTATCTCTCTGTCTTCACCTTCCTACTGTGGGCCACTGTGAGGGCTGGCAGAGCCTTGCAAAGCTTCTACTGCCTTTGGATACACACAACCGCACCCACCAACCTGCTCTACTCCTGCATTCCACATCACTGCCTGTGGCTGCAGTCAGAAGAGGGATTTACAGACTAGTATCAGACTAATGGACTTGAGTTCGACTGGCCTGGGCTGTTTGCTGATATAGAATTACTTCTTGATGTAAAGTTCTTTCTTACACTTATATGAGTGTCACTGAATTTGTCTCTTGAGTCAATCTGGTCTAACACAGGCTTCCAACCTTTAATTATTTTAAAGGCTGCATAATGACTAGTGGGTCAAACCACTGACCTTTTGATTGGCAGCTCAGGAGATAACCAACTAGCGACAAAGGAGTTATATATAGCTCCCCAGGGAAGTCCCTCAGTAGCTCATTTCTTTATAAATATTCCTTACCTTTTAAATCTTCTCTTGCAATAGGTGGGTCTGAATTATTCTTCTATTTAAAAATACGATGATTAATTAACTAATTACTATAATACATAGCTTAATATACAGTGGTCTATCAAATGCAGTTTTCTGAATCAGTGCCTCAAGTAATCCCAGGAACAGGCCTAAAGATCAAGACATCAATAAAAACCTTTTTTTGTTGGATGATATTATCCATCTTTTCCCAGTGTTGTTCTAAGGTTCTACCTCACATAGCATCAGTCAGCTGATATATGCTCTAGGAATAAAAAGCAATTTAGAATGCACCACATAATGCTAAGTCAAAATATACAATTAAAAATATATCATTTTTTTCTTTGGTGAAAGGTTACACAGAAGCCTAGGTTCCCATTCAATTATTTCTACACAATTTATTCAGTGACATTGGCTATGTTCTTCACAATGTGTGAACATTCTCATTACCTCTTTCTGCCTTTTCTGTTTCTATTAATCTAGTTTCTCTCCCCCCTGACACAGTCATCTTGTTTTAAAGCAAGTTTTGTCAGCATGCCTCATACATGTGATCTTTAAAAGGGGCACAGTAATTAAGGGTGATACTATGTGAACCAACCAGATTAGCTATAAGGCAATCTCAGGGATTAATTTGGGTCAAGCTTTGAAGAGTATCTCAGGGCAGTATTCTCATGGGGTCCTCCAGTCTCAACTAGTCCAGTAGGTCTCTATTTATTTATGAATTTGAGATTCTGTTCCACATTTTCTCCCATTTTATCAGTGTTATACATCTGGTTTGCCTACCTCCTGTCATATTGCTTGCCAACCCCAGGATCCATCAGCAGACTGCCAACCTTGGACTCATTCACTCAACACTGGACCCAACTGACTCTGTATCCACTAGTCTGTGGTCTTCCTGCTTCATGGTTTACAGGCCCCTCAACTACATGGGTCAGGAAAGGCCTACAGTTTTCCATTTGACCCATGGATTTGACCTGAACGGGACTTGAACTGGATTTGAACTGGACTGCTTCCACAACTATGTGAGTTATTTCTTGATATAATTGTCACTGGTTTTGTTTCTCTAGAGAATCCAAGTTGACACATCTTTGATGGCAGTATAAGAGTCATTACCCCATCACCTTGGTAAATCTGAAGTGTATAATTCTAATGAACATAGAAAAGAATGAGAGGTAAGGAGACCTCATTTGCTGATTAATATAGTCAGGTAGTGTGTTTGTTTGCTTGCTTGTTTTTTAATGGCAATGATAGTATAAAGGAAAAATCGTAATGTCCTTCTGATCAAAGCTGAATGATTAAGTTTAACTCAGTTCTTGCTGAATCTGACTTTTCTGTTTATCCACCTGACTGAAAACTCATATATACTTCCCTGATAAATCCTTTTATATCGCTATGTTAATTCCTAGAGGCCATAAATATCTAAAGGTGTGTATATATATATATATATACATACATACACATATATATTTCTATAGTCAAGCCAGCATGTGGAATGAAATCAACTCAAGAAAAAGAAGCTGACTCCGCCTCCATTGGCATCTGGTCTTCCTGGTTTCTGGTTTGTCTTCCCGATTCCTGGTTCAGAGGCTGTGGCCGCTGCGTGAGTTGGGAAAGATCTCAAGCTTAGTCTATAACTCGCATTCACGGACATGAGCCAGAGCAGGCTTGCACACACTGTGACTATATGAGAAAGTCTTTTGATAAACATTTGTGTATGTGTTTGTGTGTGTGTGTTTGTGCATCACTGACTCTGCTTCTCTAAAGAACACACCATAACCCAAAAAGAATCCTCCAGGTGAGCATTTGATCGAAGATTTGCCCACCTCCACAATCAGCAGAACCATTTTCTTGACAGTTTTTTATTTCTCTAGCACATTGCAGTTAAATGTGAAACCCTGGGGTGTTAGGGAAGAAGCCCTGATAGGCTCATGGTTATGTACTGGGTTTCTATCCCGAGCTCAGCAGTTCAAAATCAGTAGATACTCCATGGGAGAAAGATGAGGCGGTCTGCTCTCACAGGGAGTTCGCAGTCTCAGTCTCCCAAAGGGATAATTCTACCCTGGTCTGTAGGGCTGCTTTGACTCAGAATTCATTGAATGGCAGTGAGTTCTGGGAGACACGAGGGAAACAACTTGGGAGAAGGAATGGTAGCTGATATTAGGGATAATAAAATATCATAGTATTTTAGAAAAGTTGGACATTTGGGATATTTTTAACTTTCATACATCATTGGGACCAACCATATACTAATCTCTCTAAAATGAATTACTTTTGCAATATTCTAATAGCATTAAACATGTCAAAGCTCTATTTACAATTTATCAAATGACAAAACCCACAACTATAATTATACTTCAATAACTATCATTGTTGGTTGCTTACTTCCTTCACTTAAATGCTAATTATACTCAATAGGACTAGGGCTTTAAAAAGTCATGATATAGTTATCTTTTTTATCTAGAAGGAGAAAAAGAAAAGAGGAAGACTAGAAAAATATATCAAAATAATATTTGAGTTTCTCTCTTTGAGGTAGGATTATACAGGCTTTTTCCTTTAAACGTTTCTGAATTCATTACAAATTGTTTAACCTTGACTCATTCAACAATTAGCTGCTGAGTATCTATTAAACGGTCAGGGTATATTCATGAACAAAACAAATGTGTGAAACTAATTTAATCAGAAAAGATAGTAAACATTATTAAAATTAAGAACATTTTTCTTTGGAGTCTCAAACAATAGAGATCAACAATGGGAAGAAAGAACAAATCCATCTGGATAGAAATAGCCAAGTAACTCTTAATCCAGAAAATCTTTTAGTTTCCTTGTGATGTAAATTTCTGTCTCTCTCTTAAAGAAGGAGGCTTTTGCAGACGAGCATGATAATTCCTCTTCAAACTCTAAGGTCAGAGTAGGACACTTGGAGGAGAAAAACACCAGTAATCAAACAGAGTGCTTAAAGAAATTCTAGACAGGCAGTTCTGAGACTCAGAAGTAATATGTGGAATACCTCCAGGTCGGAGCATCATTCCACTTAAGCTGAATCTGTATGGGTGTGTCTGACATTACTTGGAATTTTAATACATAGCAGGAGAAGAATGGTGGGGTGTAGGGGGTAGTGGCAGGGACAAAAAAGGCAGCTGTTCCTAACTTTAGTTTACAGTGATTATTTCAGAAGGTGCTTGAGAAAACTTTTGTCAGCTACCAAATACCTTATTTGTTATAGTAAAGAGAGTCCAGGAATGGTGAAAACCATCTATGTACTTGGGTATTAAGGTTCAAAGTTTGAGTTTACCAAGACACACAAGAAGAAAGCCTTAGTGTTCTATTTCTCAAAATTCACAGAACCCACAGACAAAATTCATGAGTAAAGAGTTTATAAGGGCATTAAAATGTGATACCAGGGTGATCTGTGCAGGATAGTTCTTTATCAGGACACGTTACTAAATTCTTTCAGGTCTGCTAATAAATGCTCAAAAGGGCATACCATTCCATGGAAGGCTAACCCCCAATTCATTCAAGCTCAACAATTGTGGGTCAGCAAACCTAGTTCCTGAATTAAAAGCCCAGAGGAATTCTATTCCACAAGACAGCCTCTTGCCCTAAAGCCCTCAGCTTTACTTGTTCGTAGGCCTGTAAAATCCACCTCTGGTTCATCTTCTAACTCCTGTCTTTGTCTGCTATTGCTCCTATTCTGATGTTACAGCTATCTTCTGCCTTTAGGAAATCCACTGTGCCGGCTCTCACACCCAAAGGATGCACTCCTCCCCAGCTCTTCCTGCTTCTCAGAGGGCTCATGTTATACACACCAGTATGGCATTCCAGGGAATCCCAGTCACAAGTACTCACTGGTGAATTCTATCAGGACCTAACCCCATCATCTTACCAGACCCATACAAGAAAAGATCATTTGATGTAAGTTAGAGTCTTTGGCTAAAAGAGACACATTAATGAATTCACTGCCTTTTCACTAACATAAAACAACCCTCCCCACCCCCCCCACCCCCCCAGTTTACTGCTCTCGAGTCAGTGCCCACTCATCGCAATCCAAAGGGAAACCAGCAAGAAGCTCAGCGTTCTCAGCTGAAACCATGCAGGTGGGATCCCGATGAAGTGACATAACGACATTCTGAAAGGAGGAAAATTGTCAATCAAGAATCTATATCCAGCAAAAGTATTTGTGTTAGTCTGCGTAGACTGGAGAAAGAAATTCATGGAGAGACTCATATTAGATACAAGAGGAAGTGAATATCCCAGGTCAGTACAGATCAAGTCCATAAGTCTGATATTAGCTCATATGTCCGACGGCATCCTAAAAAGTCTTCTGCAGACTCAAAAAATACATGCAATGAAGCCAAGTGCAGAATGATCACAAACAAGCCAGTGGGTAGAAAGTCTTTGGATCCAGAGGCATTGTGAACCTCTCAGGGCAGAGGTCTCTCTGTGGCTTCTCTTGCTTCAGAGGTCTGTTTGCATCCATGTGGCTTGTCTGGCTCAGGCCACTAGGGTTGTCCCATGTGTCTTGTCAGCCGCAATGTCTCCCAGGGTGTGAGTAAAGAGAGGAAGCACCAGATTTCCCAGAATTCTCAGCAGATCATACCCGTGCAGAAGCCTCATTGCTTATAATCTGATTGACAGGCTAGACTCCACCCCTATATTCTTAGTCCTCAGATTGACAAATAATTATATAACTACCACAGTATCCTTCAAATATAAGGAAGAAATAAAAGCATTTCCAAGCAAAGAAAAACTAATGGAATTTTTGAAAACAAGACTAGCATTAAAACTGGGATAAGGGCTGAGCCCCGGTGGCGTAGTGGTTGTGCGCGGGACTGCGGCCCACTGGGACGGAGGTTCAATTCCAGCAGTGGGGCTGGGCCTCCTACTCCCCCCACCGGAGAGCAGTGATGCCCCCCCCAAAAAAAAAAACTGGGATAAATGATAAAGTATTAGTCATTTAACATACTTTGCTTTTATACAATAGCACAAGTATCTTTCTAGTTTTTTTTTTTTAAGTTTTTCATTACAAGTCATATAAATTTGGTGGCTATTCCTTTTTTTTACCCTACCTGCAATCAGGATTCTCTCATTTTCCTTTGGATTGGAAAGGTTTTTTTTGGTTTTTTTTGGCCATCACTGCCCTCTGGTGGTGGGAGTATGAGGCCCAGCCTTTGCTCCTATGGAGCTGGAACTGAACCTCCATCCCAGTGGTCTGCAGTCCCGTGCACAAACACTACGCCACTGGGGCTCAGCCCCGAATTGGAATGTTTAACTGTGATATGTTGAGATATTTTTCTTTGTGGATCTGTTCAATTTCAGGTTCTCGTGAATGGTTATTTCTACTCTTTATGGTGCTGATGAATTTTTTCTCTATGAGTTCTTGCAGGTTTTCTCTGTAGGTATTTTTTTTTTTTTGTATCCTCTAGCTCTGGAATACCGACAAGACATAAATTGTTCCTATTGATCAGATCCCATATATTTTCTTCAGATTCTTTTGCTTTTTTGGTTGTTTGTTTTCTCTTGCTGGTTGTAGTAGGAAAAATTTTCTTTGAGTTTCCAAACTCAATTTTTGTTTTCTTCCATTCTATTATGACAGTCTTTGGTTCTATTGATTAATTCTGTTATCTTGTTGTTTACCTTCTGGAATTGTATTTTATATTTATATATAGTGATAGTAATTCCATTGCCTCTTTTCCAGAATGAGTCAAGGGGTTGGGGTGGTTTTAGTTGTTTGTGCTTGGTTCTCTTGATTTGTGTGTGTGTGTGTGTGTGTGTGTGCGTGTGTGTCCACTGTGGTTGTCTGCTGCTAGTTATTAGTAGTATGTGGCCTGCTGGGTTGTGTGTGGATAGCTGGCGCTGGCAAGCTTCATGGGAGTGGATTAGTAGGCGTTAGAAAGCACATAGTACAGAGATATGAAAATGGAATAGAGATAATATGGGAAGAGAAGGAAGAAAAACAAAAGACAGGTGGGGGAAACAAAAAGAATGAGTTATTGAAATATGAAGAAATTTATAAAAATTATGAAAATATATTATAAAATAATATTAAAATGAGTAGGTATTATGAAAATATGTCTCACACGCAAAAGAAGAGAACAAACAGAATGTGATAGTATGTGAGAAAAGACAAACATATAAGTAAACAATTAAAACACAAAATAAAGGTATAGTCACACATATACACAAACATACATATTTACTTAGAAAAAGAAGTACAATTAAAGTAAAAGAAGAAAACAAAAAACAGGAAGAGAAAAATGGGAGAGAAAAGAGAGAAGATGAAATAAGATAAAATAAAAATTAATAAAGAGAAGACACTTTGGGGGCAGATAAATCTTGAAGGTAAGTTGCATATAGGAGGATTTGGAGGAAAGTAAAAAAGAAATAACAAAAGCACAGAGAGATGAAGTTTTGCCTGGGGGGGATTGAGCTAGACTGGGCAAGTGTGAGGGGGAGGCAGGTGTAGGGAGGAAGAACAAGGAAAGAAAATAGAAGAAGAGTTGCCTTTAGATGGCTGCCATTTGGCATGGGACTAGTTGTTGGGCTTGTGGCAGCAGTGTGGGGGGATGGGGATATCTCTGCAGAGAGTAGGTGGTGGGTGTCGTTGAGCCTAATGGTTCCAAAGTCCAATATCCATGAATGGGCCCTGTAGGCTGTAGAGGTAAGAGCTGAAGCTTGGAAGAGGGAGGGAAGAGGGGCGGGGCAGGGTTGCTCTGAGATGGTAATGGTGGGGAGGGAAGGGTTGGTGTGTGCTCCCTGCTGATTCCCAGTGATAGGAAGTCATGCCAGTAGTACCAGGTCCCAGTGGGGAAGCCACATTGGCTGCCAGTGATAACCAGCAGGGGTTGAGAAATATAATGATGACAAAGGAGAGGGGAAGAAGAAACATAAGCTATATAGGCTGTCATATGAATGAACTCAAGAGTGTAAAGAGAACCAAAGAGATAATGAATAGTGAGAGAGAAAAATGCAAGCATCCAATCAAGTAAGAAAAGGATATGCATCTACATATGTATGTATGTACGTATCTATGAGTGTATACAGATTCAGAATAATTACATTAAACAGAAAAGGGAGGAAAAGAAGAAAATGAGATAGAAGAAAAGACAAATGCATTAAAAAAATGAAAGACAAAGCAAAGGAAAAATAGGTGGGGTGTAGTTTGGATAGAGATTTAAAGTCTGTTGCTATGGCTATGGGCATATGCCTACCTGCATTGGGGACGGAGTGTGTGCTCATGGGGAAGGCACAAAGTTGCCCCGGGAAGCCTGTAGGAAATGCCTGACTGCATGTGGTAGTTGTGTAGCCACGTCCCTTTGCTCTGTCTTTTCTCAAGACTCCAGCTTTGAGAAACCTGGTCCAATTAGTTGCTAAGTTGTTTTTATGGATTTCAGGATGTATTAGTCTGAGTAGAGTAGAAAAACAAATTCATAGACACGCATATGGATATAAGGGTATGGTTTATATATAAGAGGAATAGATCACTGAGAAAGTATTCCAACCCAGTTCAGTTCAAAGTCATAAGTCCGATATTAGCCCATATGTCCGATACCAGTCGATAAAGTCTCTTTCTGACTCACAACGTCACGGGCCAGTGGGTGCAGAGTCCCGACTCTGGCAGGGGTCTCCTCATGGCTCCTTGTTTCCAGGGCTCAGAGCCCATCAGCAGTATTCATTGGCGGTAGAAACATCTCAGCACTGGGGGTGGGGGGGGGTGTCTCTCTGTGACTTTTCCAGCTTTAGAGGTCTGCTTCCATCAGGGTAAAGTCGTGTGGCTTCTCCTCTGGCTCTTGTGGTTCCTCGGACGCTGCCATCTTGTCAGTTGAATGACTCCCAATAACTGGGAAAATGGTCTCTCACCTCTACTAGGGAAATACCGCAAGACTTCCCAGAATTCTCAGGAGAAAGTCATGCCACACAGAGGCCTCATTGGCTATCTCCAGATTGACAGGCTAAACTCTACCCCTACATTCCAATCATGAAATTGACATCAAGTACATGATCGCCACACAGGAAGTGAATGATTTACTTCTTGAGTTATTTTGGATAAATTTTGGAATTTTTTTGATAATTTTTGAGGCTTGTTATCTGGCTACCATGTTTTCCTGGAAGTCCTATAATTTGCTATTATCTACACATAGGTGACTATATTTACATAGTCAATAAAGCACAGGTAAACATTTTCGTGGTATTCTCTGTTTAGAATCAAGACCAATCTGATATCAGTAGTGATATCTATCTTTGATTAAACATCTTATACACTCTTTTCTATTTCTTGCATTTAAAGATATATAAAATGTGTGTAATATAGTTATAAAACATTTGTACTCACTTGACAAACTTCTGGGTAGACTAAAGACTAGAGAACCAAATCTAGGGAGATAGGCTTAATAGGAAAGAGCTTAATATCAAAGAGTAATTATATTTTAAGAAAACCTAGCCCAACCCAGATCAAGTCCATAAGCTCAATATTAGCCCATTAATTCCTCTCCAGACTCACACAGCACATGCAATGATGCCAAATGCTGAAAGATCAGAAGCCAGAGGGTGGAAAGTCCTCTGGGTCCAGTGGTGGAAGCACCTCGAGGGCTCTGGCTGCCCTTAGTGTGGCTCCACGTGTCTTGTCAACAGGAATGTGAGGCACACTGTGTGTGTGGTCCTCCTCCCAGGAGAAAATGAGGAAGTTCCCAGAATCCTCTTGCTGGGTGTTTCCTTGAGACCTGATTGACAGGCAAGACTCCACTCCTATATTCATTCATCAAGTTCATGCTGTCAATATGAAACTGTTATGAACCAGCTCTTTCAGATTTCTTAGTATTTGGGTTCTCAATTGCTGGATATTTACTACATCGTTGGTAGGCAGAGCTTGCTTTTCTGTGAGAGAGGCTGAGCACAGAATGGAAATAGCAAACTCTGATTGGCATGTGAATCACCTCGCCTAACAGTAGTCATCACCTAGTTGTACAATGTTACTTACTGAACCATTTAACTGTGCCCTTACCTGTCCGGGTCCAGAGAGGCATTGGTAATTCGAATAGAGGTAAATCATGATCAACCTAAATGGCTCAAAGGTCTTGAGTAGGACTTAAAAAATCATCTTTGACCCGAAAGTAGCCAAGTGGAAAACAAAAACAAAATAAGTTTTCAATTTCTGTTCAGGTTCAAATACACTTTTTTACTTCCCCTTCATACTTTGGCTTCACTGCAGTGAAAATTTTATGTTTTACAGTCAATTCTGTCCTGGTGTACAGCCCCGAGATCAATGATACCTTCGATGGATTGATTCATTCAGATGGTATTTATTAAGCAACTTTCATGCTCCAAGCATGATCTAGATTCTGGAGAAGTGGTGGAAAATATGCACGGATTACTTACTTGTCCTCATTCTAGACAAGCACTCAGACAAAAAAATAAACAAAGAAATATGGTATCAGGTACTGTTAAGTAATCTGATGGCAACAAAGACAGGAAATGTTGAGGGAGAAGCCCTGTTGCAGCTATTGGGATTAAAGATCCCTCTTAGGGAGATTGCTGAACAAAGTCCTAAGTGATATGAGGGAAATGACCTTGATAAAATCTGGGGGCAAACATTCCAGGCAAAAACAAACCAGAAGCAAGATAGTGGTCCTGAGGAACAGCTAAGGTGGGTGTGTTTGGAGACAGGAAGGAAGCCAGCATGGGAGCTAGAATGTGGTTACAGCGATATGCACAGTGCACAGCCACAGAGCATTAGCATTGGATCATGTTTTTTTCTCAGTGTAGTGGGAAAACAAGCGCTTTAAGCCAAAGAGATTGCCATCGTTAGGTTTTCAAATGCTCATCTTTCTGCACTATTGGAAACAGATCGGAGGAACTAAGAATGGAGGCAAAATTTCTATTTAGAGACAATTCTGTGAAAGGGAGAGGAATGAGGCATTGAGACCAGGTGGGTGTGGCTGTCTGGAAAAGGACAGGAAGGATACAGTGTGCTTTAGCCAAACGGGCCATCTGATAATATTCAGGTATTGTCCCATGTTACAGTGTTTTGCCAATCAATGCTAATGAGTAAACCAAAAAATATAAATAAAATGAAATATGATTCATTGCTGTTGAGTATATTCCAACGTATATTGACCCTTTAGAGCTTATAGGACAGACTAGAAATGCCTGTAATCAATACAGAAGAAGTCTATGCATCATTCTGGTGGAGCAGCTGGTGGATTTGAAGCGACAACCTTTCGGTTATCAGCTGAGCTCTTAACACTATGCCATCAAAACTCCTTGCTGATGAACAGACTATGTAAAATGATGTTTCTGTGCTGCTATAGAAGTCTAACCCACTCCTGTTTAGGGGCATATTTCCTTCTTTCCAGGGTAGAATTAGGTCAACCTCATTGTAGGCATCTAAAATAACCAAATAAAAAGAGAATTCATGGAGCTCAATGGTAAACTCTGTGGAGTCTATGTCACAATTTGTCAGTCATCAAATTGGATTCAAATCATGGTGACGTTGTTTAAGGGAACATCAATTTTACCCAGCCTTGTGTCACTTCATGATTGATAACATGTTTAAATGAATTTCTGTGGTCACTGTATAGCTGCTTCCAGGGTTTGGGGCTCATTTCCAAGCTAAATTGAAAATTATTCTGCTACAATTCTTAGTGTTTTCATTGGCTAACTTTCCACAGTAGATTGGTAGGTCTCTCTTTCTAGTCTGCTTTAGTCTGGAGGTTCTTCTGAAAGTTGTATCATCATGACCCTATGTATATTTGAAATATTAGTGCTCTAGTTTCCAGTGTCATAGAAACACAATAGGTACCACCACAATGTGGCTAACTGATAGGTGGGTGGATGGTAGCCATTTTAAAATACAGTTTAGTATTACCAATATTAGATATGGAATATATTAGTCCGGATAGACTAGAGAAACAAATTCATACATGAATATGTGTATAAGAAAGAGGTTCAGATACAAGAGTAACTGTACATTAAGAAAACATCCCAGCCCAGTCCAGTCCAAGGTCATAAGTCCGACATTATTCCATATGTCTGATACCATTCCATAAGTCCTCTTTTGACTCAGGAAGCACATGCAATGACATCGGGACAATCACAGGCCAGGGAGTGCAGAGTCATGTGGATGCAGTAGGGGTAGAAACATCTCCGTGCTGGCAGGGTCTCCCTGTGACTCCTCCAGTTTCCAGGGTTCAGGGTCTATCAGCATAATGCCAATGTGTCTTGTCAGCTGCAATGTCTCCCAGGGAATGAGCTGAGAGAGACAGTGTCTCTGCCTCCAAGAAGGCGTTACCACATTTCCCAGAATCCTTAGGAGAAGGCCATGCCCACAGAGAAGTTTCATGGGCTATTTCCAGATTGATAGGCTAGACTCCACCTCTACACCTTTAATCCTCAAATTGACACCAGATTAGACAAGTGCCACACTGAACAACAATGTTTACTGACAGATAATACCCATATCTTCTTAAGACAAAACAAAACAAAAAAACTGCATTCATT
The DNA here is from genome assembly GCA_004026705.1 of Nesogale talazaci. Lineage (NCBI taxonomy): Eukaryota > Metazoa > Chordata > Mammalia > Afrosoricida > Tenrecidae > Nesogale > Nesogale talazaci. The sequence continues at coordinate 9,400 of PVJH01007033.1, read as the reverse complement.
ACCCTGGTGAATTAAAACGATCGAAGTCGCTGCTCCAAATCTGTGACATTCTCTGACTTGCAGGTCTCCTCAGCAGGACTGCAGAGGGATGCCATAGTGTAACCTTAGTCATGGGCCTGAGACTGACTTTTATGCCCCCACTTTTGAAACTCTCTTGGATGAAATTTCAGAAATGTCTTTGTTATCCAGAATTTTCTCCTAAAATCAAGCACTGTTTCTTGGGGATTAAATTGTGCCCCCACAAAATATGTGTTGTAAATCCTAACCTCTATACCCGTGTTAATCCCTTTTGAAACAGGCTTTTAAAAAATGCTCATGAGGCAGTATTCCTGAAGATGGTATTTCAAACCAACCTTCTTTGGGACAGAAAAGAGCAGATGAAGCAAGGAAGCACATATGAAGTGGAAGGAACACGTAAGGAAACTTCATTCTGAGCAGACATACTGAAAGAGTCTTCTCCTGAATCCAGCACTCTGGATTTGTACTTCTTCAACTGTAAGAACATAAATTTGCTTGTTAAAGTAAATCTGTTTAACTTTATAATAGCAGAATTAGACAACTGAGACAACAGTATAAAAGTTCCCCATGAAGTTTGGGAGGAACATCCATGTAAGATACCTCCACTGAGATTTCCTGTATTTTACCCACATGATCAATTACAGTTAGCTTTTGTGGCAGTTACAAAATCAGGTGCCAATTTGTGACTATTAAGAGAGAAGGGGTGGAGTTTAGCTTGCCAATCTGGTCACAGTTTGATGACCTCCTTTGGAGCCATGATGGAGATAAATAGCTGACTAGAGGCCAGGTATACACAGACACTTCCCAGGAGACATTCCTGTTGACAAGCCACATGGAAAAATCCCGATGGAGCCAAGATACTGGAGCTGGAGGTCCCACATGGAGACCCACACCAAGGCTGAAATCCTTCCACCACCACTGAATCCACAAGACTTTCCACCCACTGGCCTGGGTACTCCATGCATTCGATATTTTTGCATGGCTCAGTGAATCTAAAGAGGAATTTATGCACTAGTATTGACATATAGGGTAATATCAGGTTTATGGACTTGATCTGAATTGGGATGGGATGTTTTCTTAATGTACAATTGTTCTTTGATACAAAGTTTTCTCTTATACATGAGTGTTTATGAATTTATTTCTCTAGTCAACCCAAACTAACTCAGTTTTTAAGATGTCATATCAATAATAGCTAATGGATCTAAACATTTGATAAAGAGTTAGTTCAGAAAAAAAAGAGTTGGTTCAGATAGCTTTTGATAATGCTTTGATGGTGTGTGTGTGTGTGTGTGTGTGCATGTTTAAAATTGGGTTTTAAGAGAAAACCCAAGTGCATTCTATGGAGGATTATAACTAATATGGAAGCAGCAATCCCAGAAATTTCAAAATTTGAAAAGTATGTGTAAGAGTACATTAATAACAGTGACAAGATTGTCTCTTTTTGGTTAGCTGTTTATTTATAACAATTGTGCCAACCACAGAAGGTGTGATTATGAAAGCATTACCCCTCTCCCCATCCCTGACTAAATCTTCTCATGTGAGAGTTAAACTGCCATCACTCTTAGTAAAAATAAAACTAGCACTTTTGCATAAATGCATTTCTCTGGTATTGATATTTCTCAATGCGTGTTCTGAGCATGCTGATTTACATGCAGGAGAAAGACAGTGTGCTGAGGTCACACGCACTCATTCCATCAGGAAGTCAGATGGATGACTTTCCAGTTCAGGGAAGCCCTTTTAAGTGTTAGGAAGAAATCTGTTAAAATCCATAAAGCACATGACTGAAACTGTTATCCTATAAAAAGAACGAGAAATAGAAAATCACAGATAATTTAAGCACATGGTCAAACAAGCATGAAACATTGGAGCTTTCCTTTAAGACTTTTCTGTTCCTAGTGCCTTCCAAGAAGAATGCAAAACAGGCTTTACAATCTTCCATTCAAATAATTTACAAGCAAGCAAATCCAGGAAGAAGAGTGGGTTTGCTTAAGAGCCAGAGTTAATAAGTGAGCTCCAGCACGAATCTATTTCCTGGTGAGCTCCCTGTAATTTTCTGGCTCTGATGCTTTGGGAAAAATACACCTCAAAATGAGAAAGCATTTCAATAGGCTTCAATATTTGAATCTATGTTTTGCAAGATCCCAACTGAAACAGCTTTAGGAATAATGAGTTGGGTTGGTGTGAAGCAAAACCTGTAGTTAAAGGTCTCTCACACAAGGCAGGTTTACCTGAGCAGTGCTATTTCCAGGAGTGAGGAGAAAGCCTATAGCATTTTAAGTTATAAATCTATGTGCACAATGCATAATTCAGGTGCTATTATGTCAAAAGGTTTGCATGCTGATGAGGATTCTTTTCACGAATTTTATATCTGCCTAGATTTTTCTGGCTTCAGGCAGACTGCTGTAACTCTGATCCTACCTCCACGTGGGAACTTTGGAACCCCCAGTAGCAGATCAGAAGTTCATAAAAGGCCCCCAAGCAGTCCGCAAAAACAAAAGTAACAGCTGCTTCTACCCGGGTGCCCCTGACTTAATCAGAGCAATAGAATCTTTTTATCTTCTGTGGGCTGAACCCTGCTTTACATAGTCATACAGCCGAGTATCAAACCAGAGACCTGTTTGGATGCTCTTGCTTCTACAAAAACGACTCATGTTGTTGTCTCCCTAGTACTTTCAAGCTGGGTGGGGACTCAGGGGTTCTTGAGCTCACCTCCTTCATATTATACGCAAAGAAACTAACGCACAAAGACATTAGGGAGCAGGTGATGTCTGATCACCGGATTCTGGACTTAGACTGGTTTTGCTGGAATAGCTATGCAGATAACCATTTTGCGGGCTCGTTATCTAAAGTTCTCCAAGACGATGTTTCGGTTTAATGATTTGCTACAAGGACTTGTGGCAGTCAATTACTCTGGTGTCAGTTTGAGGATTAGGAGTGTAAGGGTGGAGTCTGGCCTGTCAATCTGGAGACAGGCAATGAGACCTCTGTGTGGGCGTGGCCTTCTTCTGAGAATTCTGGGAAATGTTTTCATTCCTTCTTGGAGGTGGAGACACTGTCTCTCTCGGTTCATTTCCTTGGAGACTTTCTACTGACAACACTTGCTCGGAAACTCTCTATCGACAAGGCTTGCTTCCTGAGAGACATCCCTGAGGAGAAGCCATATGGAGCTACCCTAGTGCCCTGAGCTGGACAAGCCACATGGCTATAACCAGACCTCTGAAACTGGAGGAGCCTCGGGGGATCCCTGCCAGCGCCGAGATGCTTCTACTGCCACTGGTTACACAAAACTCTGCACCACTCACATGAGATTGTTCTGGCGTCATTGCATGTGTTTTGTGAGTCTGAAGAGCATTAATAGATTGGTATCAGACATATGGACTAATATTGGACTTATGACCTTGGACTGAACTGGGCTGGGATGTTTTCGCAATGTTCAATTGCTCCTGTGCATAAACCTCTTTCTTATATACATGAGTGTCTATGGATTTGTGTCTCTACCCGGGATAACATAGGACTCAAAAAACTCACAAAGTTCTATACTCCTAGTCATGCTTTACTACAGTAAATGGTAACAGACTCACATCAGCAACAGAAAAAGGGCATATAGGGCAGTAGATACAAGACACATGTTTCCAGTTATCTTTTCCCAAAGCACACATGTGATAAATTCCTAATGCTTTGAGCAAAGCTGGCTGACAATACACATGGGATATTGCCAACCAGGGATCTCATCGAGAGCTCCAACTTGGTGACCAGTCATACAGCCTTCAGTCTCCTGCCAGGTCAAGTTAATAATATATGAGCAAAGGCCTCCATAAATCACATTGCTAATATACACTTTCTGACATAGCCCAAATCTCCCAGATAAACAAAGATACTTTTTTCAAAACAGAATCTTTCAAGAGCTCAGAGCTACTCAAGGGCCAAAGATTTCTTTTAACTATGCAATTGATGTACAGACCACAGAGTGAATCCTTTACTGAATGTCTCCATAAAAAATTAATGAATTGAAAATAGAAAATTTTGAACAGCCTGTCATTCTGCTTCTGTTCTTTCTTGTACCATATATATTCACATATAAGTCGACCCAAATATCAGCCAAGGCACCTAATTTTACTATAAAAGCTGCATTAGAAATATGCTGAAAAACTTGACTTTACACAGTATTTATGGTACTTACTAGTACTTATAAGAAAAAAAACAGTGTTTTTTTTGCATTGGCTCTGATCCATGATAGCATCACGCGTGTCTTGATAGAATTATACTCCATTGAGTTTCTAGTGACTGGTTTTTAGAAGTAGATAGTCAGGGCTTTCTTCTAAGGCACATCTGGTTGCATTTGAACTATCAACCTTTCATTTAGCAGCTGAGTCCGTAAACTATTTGTTTTGTGAGCTATAGGAACTCTATACTTATTTGTATAGAGCTATACAAATTTGTGTATATATTTGTAGCTACAGGAACTCTATACTTATGGCCCACTGTAAATTTTTTTTAAATGAATCATTTTATTGGGGGCTCATACAACTGCCATCACAAACCATATACACGTCAATTGTATGCAGGCCACATTTACACACTTATTGCCATCATCACTCTCAAAACATCCTCCCTCCCTCTAGGCCCCCAGTATCAGCTCCCTATATTATTCTTCCTCCTCCCCTTCCCCTTGAACTCTTACTAATTTACAAATTGTTATTTTTTCACACTGTACACTGTCCAATGTGTCCCAACACTCACTTCCCTGTTGTCCGTGTCCCAGAGAGGAGGCTACATGTAGATTCCTGAAGTTGGTTCTCCCTTTCTATTCCTCCATCCCTCCACCCTCCTGGTATTACCACTCCTATTACTAGTCTTGATGGATCATCTATCCTAAGTTTCCCATGTTTCCAACTTCACTGTACATCTCCTGGTCTAGCTGGATTTATCTGGTAGAATTGGGGTCATGATAGTGGGTGGGAGGCAGCATTTGGGAACTAGAGGAAGGTTACATATTTCATTGCTACTACCTTGTATCTTAACTGGCTCATCTCCTCCTGTAACCCCTCGGCAAGAGGATGTCACCTCACCTTTTGATGGGCTTTGGGTCCCCAATCTGTACCCCCCCTCATTATTAATGATATAATTTTAGCTCTTTGATGCCTGACACTGGATCCCTTCACCACCTCATGATCACACAGGCTAGTGTGCTTCTTCCTTGTGGACTTTATTGCTTCTGAGCTGAATGGTGGCTTGTTTACTCAAGACTTTAAGTCCCCAGATACTAAATCTTTTGGTAGCCGGGCACCATCAGCTTTCTTCACCACATTGGCTTATGCACACATTTGTCCTCAGTGATCATATCAGGAAAGTGAGCATGCAATGTTATGCTTTTTAATTCTTGAAGCCTGATATCTAATCCCTTTGACATCTCGTGATCCCACAAGCAGGTGTGCTTTTTCCATGTGGGCTTCGTTGCTTCTGAGCTAGATGGCTGCTTGTTTACTTTCAAGCCTTTAAGACCCCAGATGCTCCATCTTTTGATAGCCAGGCACCATCAGCTTTCTTCACCACCTTTGCTTATGCAAACATTTGTCTTCAGAGATTGTGTTGGAGAGGTGAGCATCTTGGAATGCCAATTTAATAGAACAAAGTGTCCTTGAACCGAGGAGGTACTTGGCCCACTGTAAATTTTAAGGAGCCCCAGTAGACCTGTGAAATAAGTACTAGGTAGAAAACCACAGAGTGACTTTAGACTTGGGATTTCACTGATTTCCATCTGTCTATCAAGCCTGATACCTTTCATGATTTTGAATTTTGCTCTGCAGTTTTCTCCCATTCTATCTATGAGTTCCTAATGAGATCCCTTTCAGTGCAGTCAGAAATGGTAGTCAGGTATCATCTATTTCTTCTAGACTCAGTTATAGAATATTGTCTGAGGACTATGTTGCACTAATTGATTTAGTGTTCTCTGAGACTGTGTTCCTAGGCCCAAAGATTCATTCCTTCAAGGTTTAGGTTATAACTAAGAGGTTTTTGTAACCCTTCTCCCTATATGGTACATCACATGCTTGGATATAGTAACAGCAAAGATTTTATTACATATCTACATATATATCTATATGTCATCTATCTATCTATCTATCTATCTATCCATCATCTATCTATTCCCACTCTTCTTTCTCTACTCTTAAATCTGCCTATCAATGAATCTACTCATAGATCACTGTCAGTGCAGGGTTGTGCATATAACAATATTTCTATTATTTTAAATATCTTGCACTCCATGCAGTCTTTCCTGGGCTCCATCAACCTCCTGCTTATTGTGCTTTGCCTTTCCTTTCACTCTAGTTCTTGAAATTGTCTTGCTTTCATTCCCATTTAAATGCTCTACAGCTACATACCCCTTCCTTTTCCTTTGTAACATATTTGGTTTCCTATTTTCAGTCTTATTGGTGAGTTTTCCTTTTATACTTCTGTTACTCTATTAGTTTCTAGGTGATGTCATATGTTTTGCTGCTTTGTTGGTGTTGTTTTTGTTGATTCTCTATCCAAAGAATGCTTTTTCATGTTTCTTGTAAATTCTTGGTATGATTGTTACAAATTTCTGTAATTTCTGTTTATCTGGAAATATCCTAATTTTACCTTCATATTTGAAGAATAATTTTAGTGGGTATATGGTTCTTGTTTGACAATTACTTTTTTCCCACAGTTTTATATAAATCATCTCATTGCCTTGTCAACATTTTTTTTTAAATTCCCCAACAGTGTTATTGACATATAATTAAAATTATTTTATTAGGGTCTTATACAACTCTTATCACAATTCATACATATATCCATTGAATCAAGCACATTTATACATGTTTTGCCATCATCATTCTTAAAATATTTGCTTTTTACTTGATCCCTTGGTATCAGCTCCTCATCCCCCTCATGAACCCTTGATAAAAACAAAATTATTATTTTTTCATCTCTTACACTATCCTGTCTCTCCCTTCATCCACTTTTCTGTTGTCCATCTCCCAGGGAGAGGTTTACACATAGATCATTGTAATTGGTTCTTCCTTTCCCCCTCATCTTCCCTTTTCCCTCCCTCTCATTATTGGTCCTGAGGGGTTTATCTGTGCTGGATTCCCTGTGTTTCCAGTTCTTATCCATACCATTGTACATCTTCTAATATAGCCAGATTTGTAAAGTAGAGTTGGGATCATGACAGTGAGGGGAGGAAACATTAAAGAGGTAGAGGTAAGTTATATGTCTTATTGGTATTATACCACACCATGACTGGCTAATTTCCCTGCAACACCTCTGTAAAGGGTTGTCCAGTTGCCTACAAATATGGGATTTGAGTCTTCGCTCTGCACTCCCCCTCATTCACAATGATACAATTTTTTATTCTCTGATGCCTGTTACTTGATCCTATCAACACTTAATACTCACACAGGTACTGTGCTTCTTCCATGGGGCTTTGTTGCTTCTCAGCTAAATGTCCACTTGTTTATCTTCAGCCCTTTAAGACCCTAGACACTATATCTTTTGATAGCCAGGCACCATCAGCTTTCTTCACCACATTTGCTTCTGTACCCACTTTGTCTTCAGCGACCATGTTGGGAAGGTGAGCATCATGGAATGCCAGTTTGATAGAACAAAGTATTCTTGCATTGATGGAGTACTTGAGTAGAACCCCAATGCCCATTTGCTGCCTTAGTAATAAGTCTTTAAGTATATGCACATAAATCTATTTCCCCATCGTCATTTATAAATATATTTACATATGTACATGCCTATATGTAGACCTGTATAAATGCCCTTTGCCTCCTATTTTTTAAGTCATTTTATTGGTAACTCATACAACTCTTATCACACTCCATACATATATCCCTTGTAGCTCAAGCATATTTGTACATTTTTTTGCCCTATCATTAACAAAATACTTATTTTTTTATGTAAGCCTTTGCTATCAGTTCCTCATTTCCCCCTCCCTTCCTGCTCCCCACTCCCTCATGAACCCTTGATAATTTACCAATCATTATTATTTTGTCATATCTTATACTGTCTGATGTCTTCCTTCACCCACTTTCCTGTTTTCCATACCCCAGGGAGAAGGTTATATGTAGAAACTTATAATCAGTTCCCCCTTTCTACCCCATCTTTCTAGTATCACCATTCTCACCACTGGCTCTGAAGGGATCATCTGTTCTGGATTCTGTATGTTTCTGGTTCCTTTCTGTACCAGTGTACATCCTCTGGTCTAGCTGAATTTGTAAGGTGGAATTGGGATCATGAGTGTGTGTGTGGGGCGGGGGGAGGGAGGGAGCATTTAACAACTACAGGAGAGTTCTATGTTTTATCATTGCTACATTGCACCCTGACTGGCTCATCTCCTCTCCGCAATCCTTCTGTAATGGGATGTTCTGTTACAGATGGGCTTTCGGTTCCTAATCTGTACTCCTCCTCATTTACAATGGTACAATTTTTGGTATTTTGATGCTCATACCTGATCCCTTTGACACCTCATGGTCACACAGGCTGGTGTGCTTTTTCCATGTGGGCTTTGTTGCTTCTAAACTAGATGACTTCTTGTTTACCTTCAAGTCTAAGACCCTAGATACTATATCTTTTGATAGCCAGGCACCATCAGCTTTCTTCACCACAATTGCTTATGCACCCACTTTGTCTTCACCCACCTTTTCAGGAAGGTGAGCATCTTGCAATATCAATTTAATAGAACAAAGTGTTCTTGCATTGAGGAAATACTTGAGTGAAGCCTCCTAGTTCTTTTCTACTTCCTTTAACTTTCCTTTTGTTCCACTATCTTGCTCAGCCTTCATTTGGGTTTCAGTAATTCCTCAGTTACATTGTTCTTGATCAATCTCTACCCAGCTTCCTACACCTTCTTTGCCATCAATTTGGACCAATTGTTCACTTGTCCCTGGGTTTGTTAACACCATTTCCTTTCCCTACATCCCCCTTTCCCATGTCCACCCCCTTCACAACCATGAGTTCCCTTGTTTTCATCTTCAGACTGTTTATCCTGTCTGTATTATCTGGATAGACCTGCAGAGATAATAATATTCACAAAAACAAGACAAAGCACCAAAAGAAAAACAAGGACAACAACAATAATAAAACCCACAACAAAAAAGAAAGCGTATGTATAGTTCAAGGTCTCTTTTTTGACCTTTAGAAGTGTTTTCTGGTCAAGTCTGATGGAGCCCCAAAGTCTATTTTTGATATTCCCTGAGGACTTCATTACTCTGCTCCTCTTGCTGCTCTGTTGCACACCCTTAGTGTTTCACCTGAGTGTGGCAGGCTCAGATCGGATGGAATTCCCACACTCTGTCTCCAGTGCTGTGCCCTGCAGTGCTATGGGTCACTGAAGGACATCGTGTCTCATAGT
>PVJH01007032.1:69233-96305 GCA_004026705.1 Nesogale talazaci | reverse complement strand
AAAACTTTGTTTTATTTGACAGATATCAATGAATGTCAGGAATCTAGTCCTTGTCATCAACGCTGTTCCAATACCATCGGAAGCTTCCACTGTGGGTGTGAACCTGGTTATCACCTGAAGGGCAGAAAATGCCTGGGTAAGAAAAGCCATTGAGTTCAAAGCAACAGCATTTAATGCTTCCTTTATGCCTCTGGAACCAACAGCATACGTTGTTTCCTGAACCAGATTCACACCGTATCCTCAATGTCAGCTATGCAAAAACAAAGTAGAGGCAAGCGCTATATTTGAGAGGTTTCAGTTGCTGTTTATATATCTTTCTAATTCACATTTTCCTTATATTTATAAAATTTAACCACAAAAGTATGCTTTTGTATATTGATATAAGTGTATGTACATGAATATATTATGTTTTGTATGCATATACAATAGATAAAGCTATGTATTTGAATCAAATATCATACATATCATTTTTACTTATAAAGAAAGGGCACAATTGACAGGACTACCAGTTCTGTAAAGTAATATTTTTCTAAAACAATTTTTTAAAAATGAAGTGTGTTAGACAGTCTACTCTGTTAAAACCTCTTAAACTTATACAATGATTGAGCAGTGAAGATTTATATGAGGTTCTATGATGATAAAAACCAAGGGATGGCTTCTCTGGAAAAGGAGCAGAAATCATGTTCTCAATTTGCATTACTTTTTGTTTTGGGGTCAAGATGTGAATGAATGTCGACAGAATGTATGCAGACCAGATCAGCACTGCAGGAATACCCGGGGTGGCTATAAGTGCATTGATCTTTGTCCAAATGGAATGACCAAGGCAGAAAATGGAACCTGCATCGGTAAGTATAGGACAATTTCAGTAGCTGAGACCCATTTGGCCGTGAACAAGTCAAGTAGGCCACTCATTTTTTAAATAAATAATTAAATGTATCTAGCAATGAAGTCTTTCTTTTTTCACAGACTTTAGACCCCAAATTTAGTATGATTGTCTCTGAGGTGTCAAAGTCATTGCTGTGCAAAGAAATGGAAACTCACTGATGAAAATTTTGAAACCTTATCTGTTAGATAGGTCTTACATAGTTTAATGTAGTTTAATGTGCATATAACTCAGTATTGTCTAACATTGTTTCTAAAAGTAGGTTTAGCATATATGTTTAGAATTTCATATACTGCATTAAGGAAAATTATGTTGATGAAAAGTTTGTATAAGTTAAAAAATAATTTCTTTAGAAGTAAATACTTCTTTAAACATCAAAATAGTGATTGGGTAATGTAGTAGATTAGACTTTTTCCTAATCTGCAGAGCTACCAGAGTCATTAGCTTCAGGATTTACAGACTCAAAGTCGATACATTGCTGGTCTTATGTACTTGCAATCTGAAGGGTAGACTGACTAGTCCCCTTCTCCATCAACAAGGGAGGAGGAGCTGTACTATAAGGCTGTATAGAAGAAAAGAGATACAGGTTCCATTATATGAGAGTACCCATATCTTACAGGAATAACTTTTACGGTTCTGTGGGTGTGATCATATTTAAGTAGTGTCGTGTTAATGGGTAAAGAAGGAAAATCTTGGGCTGAGCCCCGGTGGTGTAGTGGTTGTGCGCAGGACTGCGGCCCACTGGGATGGAGGTTCAATTCCGGCTCCCAGGAGCAAAGGCTGGGCCTCCTACTCCCACCACCCGAGGGCAGTGATGCCTTAAAAAAAAAAAAAAATCTCAGAAGAAGGAAAATCTTTTTGTCTTGACATCTATAAAACTCTGAAAATTTTTCAAATTCATTTAGCAGTTTGCACCTCTCTCCCATTTAAAAATAAGTTTAATAATTATTCTGAAATGTTTATTAATAAAGCTATAAGATATGACAAACTTATTTCAAAATTATATAAGAACATGAAGGATATGGTGATATAGAAGGAAGATTGACAATATATTAATACTTGCTTCAATACATGGGGCTTCTTACACTTTCTTTATAGTTTCCTATATGTTTTCATTTTCTCTAGTAAGTTTAAATAAAAAATAAACTTGTGGAGTTGAATTATCAGCTTTCAAAGACTTTTCATCTGTAATACTGTGAATATAGGCAAATATTTTTCTTAATTTTTAATGCTAAAGTGTGATAGTATATACAATTGCATACTTATTTTTAAGAAGATAGGTCCTATAATTTTGTATAAGAGAAATTAGAAAATTAACTAAAAAGTCTGTGTGTTTAGAAATTATTGCAAAATCATACCATATGGGATTGAAAATATAAGGGAAGAAGAATTATTTGGCAACTACTGAAATAAACAAAGGAAGACTGTATTTGCCCCTGCTTGCTTGAGAAAACAGGTGTGCCATAGCCAAAACTAAAGTGTTAAAGATGCTGTAGACTTAGTGAAGTTGAACTACTGTCTCACACGGAGATGGAGATGAGCACGTAGCTGGAAACATGGGACCAGAAATCGGAAGCAACAGTATCACTCTAGTTCTGCACAAAAAAGCTTATTGGAGTTACTAGTTTAAATCACCAGTACAAATAAGGTAGCTAAAGGGGAAAAGAGAGGGAGACCCTGGTTGGCACAATTCTTTCCTTAATTAGGAACAGGAGGAGATAAAGGATCCACTTAATAAGTGACAGAACTGGAACTAGACTCCGATTTTTTTACCCTAAAGTCTTTAAGTTGATCTCTCCCTTCATACTGAGAAGTACATTCTTTGGTAGTTTCTGCAGAAGATCTCGTTTAAATATAATGCTTTTGAAATTAAAAGAGGAACTGTTATTTCTTGTTGCAACCTCTATGTCCATAGATATTGATGAATGTAAAGATGGAACTCATCAGTGCAGATATAATCAAATATGTGAAAATAGAAGAGGCAGCTATCGTTGTGTGTGTCCAAGAGGTTATCGGTCTCAAGGAATTGGAAGACCCTGTATGGGTAAGTTTATGACTATTAAAGCTACTGATGCCATACATTAGCCATGACACCTTGTTTAGGACTGAACTCTAGAGCAGCAGTTCTCAATCTGTGGGTTGAGACAATTTTGGGGTCCAATGACCCTTTCACAGGGATCACTTAAGACCATCGGAAAACACACATTTCTGATGGTTTTCGTAGCTGAGACACCACTCCTCTGTCGATCCCCAGGCAGGTCCGCCATATGCAGACACACCCACATACAAGCACCCTGCATGAAGATTGTTACCCAGGCTATATATGCCATACTTCAAGATAAAATTTCATTTACCTGTTATTAGAAAAAAATATGTCACAATATATAATGACATATTGTTTTGTGATTCATCACTATGCTTTAGTTACGTTCAATTTTTAACAATGAAAATATAGCCTGCCTTTGAGATATTTACATTACTATGCATAACAGTAGCAAAATTAAAATTATGAAGTAGCAACGAAAGTAATTTTATGGTTGTGGTTGTAACCACCACATGAGGAACTGTCTTAAAGGACTGCGGGCCTTAGGAAGGTTCAGAACCACTGCGCTAGAGAATCACAGCTTCTCTCACTCCAATGAACAGATATGTAAATTTGAGTCATTCATGACACTCTGCAGATGATTGTTTCAAAAGCTTCACAGATGCACACTGAAATTTTAAGTGATAATAACAAACACTTACTGAGTACTTACTACACACCATGGGAGAAAGATGAGACTTTCTACTTCCATAAAGATGTACTGTCTCAGAAACCCACAGGGGATTCGGGTCGCTACGTGATGGAATCAACTACGTGGCAGTGAGCAGTAAGTACTAACCACCACACCAGCTTCACCAAGTGAAGCTGTGACATATGTGTCGTGACAACTTAATTATCTAGATTATCACCCTACAGACATAACATGCATGTTTGCTTAGATATATTTTATTGGGGTATGCAGTGTAGGGTTTAGGAGTGAGGGATTAAAACATGAACAAATTGATCATTGTCATGCCATCCATGTAGTGCTTACCATATGCCATTCACTGCACTAAGTAAGAATCTTATTTGATTATCCCAGTCAGCCATTTGTTTCTGTCTTAGTCTTAATTGAATATAAATAAGCCAGATCATAAAATATCTGTAAGAAGGTATACATTTGCTTTCAAAAATATTGATGCATTTATAATCAAGAAATTTTTATTAAATTGTATTTCTTTTCAGAGTATTTAATTTTAGTAGAAAATTGTATGTGCTTTTAAATACTAGCTCTTTGGGTTTTATGCTATGCTCTTAACATTGGCTCTCTTGGTTATTCTATTAAACAATGATCTATAATAAATTATTCCTGATCTCCTTAGCTCTGTCTTTATGCAGTCCCAAACATAGTACTTTGCATTATAGTAATATTCAAATTCATGTCATTGTGAGATACTCTCTTAAAAGAAATATTTTAATAGCAGAATTGAATACCATTCTGATAGCAGGACATACCATTTTAGCCTTCTATTCTTATATATAATTGAACACATTAATCAGTTATAACTGGTCTATCAGGATTAAATTTGTCTATTTATTAATTTGTCAACAGTTAAATGTCAGGCCTTGGGCTAGAAGAGAAAACAGTAGAGGTAGTAGAACCTTGCCTAGAAGAGATTAAAAATGTTAGTTTTGTCTTGCACCTACTCAAGTCTTTTAAAGTATAATTTACTACTTTTATTATGCTTATTAAAATTTTATTTCCTGGCACTCTGTTTTTAGTGAATTAAAGAATTTTCATTTGATCCTTGGCCTAATTTGCAGGAAAATTTAGAGCATACAACTCTGGGTCTTAATGTAAAAATATCTTTTTTTAAAAAAACTTTATAGGCTTAGTGAATGTGTCCATTTCCTGTCTTTTAATCTTGTGGGTTGCTTACCCTTGATCATTAATTGTAATCTGTTAATACAAAAGAAAATGAAAAGTGAAGTTGTGTCAACACTCTTGCCTATAAAACCCTCCTGCCAACAGAACTTAGCTCAATATTAGCTCCGAACTGTGGTTTCTCTGGACTCAGGAATACTTTTTCCCATATAACATGTCTGCTATTGGCTTGAATTAGCACATCATGTTAAACTCATTTTTTCATGGATTCATCAAATATTTATTGAGCATCCAACTTATGCGAGACAATAACCTAGGTTGTAGAGATATGCCTCTAAAGTGAACTAACAAATTCTCTGTCTGATAGAGCTTTAATTCAGTACAAAGAAAAACACAAACATATACTATAATTCCCATAACGATAAACACTTTAAGGGAAGTAGCACCAGCTAGGGTGGTGGTACTGTGAACCTGGCAGCCAAAATGAAGGAACCACTGTGCTGGTCTAAGCAAGTGCATTCCAGCCTAAGCAGACTCAGAGCCACATGCCAGAGAGAGAGAGAGGAAGGTGTGTGATGGGCGAAGTAAGCAGGGGTTAAAGAAGATGATGATTTGAGATATCATTTTCAAGATGTCATCTAAAACCACACAAAGTCTCGAGCAAGGCATAAGGTAAAATAAATTACATATGGAAACAATCACCCCTTTGCTTTGTGGAGAGGAGGCCATGGAAGGACAATAGATGGAGAAAGACCAAGTCCATTTATATAGATAAACAAATCAGTATGAAAGTAGTTATTGTTGTTAGGTATCATCCCATCGATTCTGATTCACAGCATCCCTGAAGGACGGAGCAGAACTGCCTCATAGGGAAGATTTCTACACTGAATATATATCATGAGGCCTTTCTCCAGCAGAGTTGTTGGTGACACGAACTTTTGGGTTGGCAGCCAAGTGCTTAATTAACCATTAAACCATCAGGACTCATTCATACCAGCAGTTACATCCTTACAAAATGTTCTCAAGCAATTCGAAAAGTCAAAAATCCACAAGAAAGGGTTATTTATCAAAAAGAGAGGAAAGGGAAGTGAAGAAATGAAAGTTGAGTATTCATTGTACTATTACTGTTGAGTTGTCTGTGGTACTTGTAGTTTATTGTTAATTGTATTAAACTTTCATTCAACATTCTTTTAAACCTTGCCTCCCTCAGAAGAAGATATGTACATAGCAACAACCTAGGATGCCCCTACCAAAATTGTTCTTCAAAACCAGTGTAGAGTGTATGTAAGATACAAGATGGAATACTGCACTCACATTTAATAATGTATGACAGCCCATACTGATAGAACAACCCAGGTGTTTTTCTTAAACAAGGAGATAAGACTGAAGGCAGACAGTAGACCTCCCAGCACATGCAGAATGCCTCTGTCTACCTGAACTCCTGGACAGGAGCCACCTGTGCATGAGATTGCAGGACACTTATTATAGCTCTCAGTGCCACTCTTTGAAGAACTGGGATTTCCTTCTTAAGAAGAAACTCATCCAAATGTGGATTTATTATTATAGCTTCACATAGTTGTTACCGGTTTGTGATCTATTTGTTTGTTTGTTTTAATTTCCATGATAACCTAAGTCAATTCATTGTGAAGATGTTTTCCCCCCTGAGCATTGCATAAAGGCTGCTAAATTAGAACCAACAGTTCTGGGTTATATAGCTTCAATTTGTTGATTTTATGTATCTATTATTTTTGTAGCCATAGTCTCTATTTTCCTATACAATGGACTTTTGAACTCTTCCCAGACCCTCTCTTAAACCTGAGTTGATGTGTTCATTGGAACTGTTAGACCTTTGAGATGTTTCTGTTGGGTTTTCTTTCTTTCTATCCCCTTATGTACATGTAATAATAAAAATAAGTGAGGGAAATATGGTGCTCTGATGGTATGAAGAGGAAGGTCAATGAGGAGACCTGCAGCTTCTGGGAAGAGAAAGCTTCCCCCTCGCATTGGAAGTAACCCCCACATTGAAAATGTGCATTAAGGCTGTTACCAAAAATTGTTTGTCCCTTTAGTTCTTACACCTGACTGCTTAGAATCTGTCTTGGTCTGGATAGACTAGAGAAACAAAGCCATAGAAATTCATAGGCATATAAGAGAGAGTTTTGTATAAAGAGTTAATGTACATAAAGAATGAAAAAAGACAGAGAAAACATCCCAATCCAGTCCAAACCCACAAGTCTGATTTAGCCCATATGTCTGACACCAACCTATAAGGTCCTCTTTTGCCTCACAGAATGTATGTAATGATGCTGAATGCAGGATGATCACAGGTCAGTGAGTAGAAAGTCCTCAGATCCAATGGTGTTGCAAGCATCTCAGTGCTGGCAGGGGTCTCCATAAGGTTTCTCCAGTTCCCAGGGTCTATCAGCATATTGCCATGTGTTTTGTCAGTAGAACCTCTCCCAGAGAGAGAGGTGTCTCTCCACTCCAAGGAAGAAGTACGGGAGTTACAGAATTCTCAGGAGAATGCCATGCTCACACAGAAACCTCATTGGTTATATTTTGATTGACAGGTCAGACTTTACCCCTTCACTCATAATCCTCTCAAATTGACACCAGATTATGTAACTACTACAGGATCCCCAAAAGAAGGTGTTTCTTTTGTTTTATTTTGTTTGCCAAGTTGTACCGTTCCTTCATCAGTTGAAGTGACTATAGTCGTAGTGCTCTGCATAAGTACACGGAGGGGGATGTTGTGACAGAGAACACACTGTCATTTACAAAGCTAATGAGGCCTTGTCTATGTACGCACAACAGAGAAGTCCTGTAGTTGTACCTGCTGATGCTGTCTGTCTGAATGGAGATAAATTTGGATTTTTTGCTTAAGAAACAAACAAACTCTAAAGGCAGAATTCATTATAAAATGAGGATGGTTTCACAGAAACCATCTGGTTTTCTGTGCCACTTACTCCAAAAAGGATGATCAAATAAAGCGTGAAGTGATCTTTAGGGAGGGATAGAATCATTATTTATACAGTATTCCTAACCTAAAGGAACAAAGCTTCATCCCTAGTTCACAGAAGAGAAATTGTTGTGTATAACTCTGCTTTGGAGGGTAACATAATGTCCTCCATTTGTTTCACAGACTGATTCTTTATTCCTGTTTTGTGTGTGTGTGTTTGTTTTGTTTTTTCTCTTTTTTATGTATCATGCTACATGAGCAGACATTAATGAGTGTGACCAAGTGCCTAAGCCTTGTGCCCATCAGTGCTCCAACATCCCTGGCAGCTTCAAGTGTATCTGTCCCCCAGGACGACATTTACTAGGGGACGGGAAATCTTGCGCTGGATTGGAGAGATTGCCCAATTATGGCACGCAATACAATAGCTATCACCTTGCAAGGTTCCCCCCTGTGAGAAACAACTATCAACCTCAACAGCAGTACAGACAATACTCACATCTCTACAGCACCTACTCAGAGTATAGAAACAGCAGGACATCTCTCTCCAGGACTAGAAGGACTATTAGGATAACTTGCCCAGAAGGCTCTGCGGCAAGCCTTGACACATGTATAGGTAAATGTCCACCACATTGTGTTTCCTTTCAGTGGGCTGGTGTCGTGTACCCACCAGAAGCTATGCATATTTATGGCACCTGTGATCGTAATCACTTATTACAGCTGATTTTCCACATGGATAACTCTGATTCAAGACAGATACTCCAGGACCTCTAACTGTCACAAATTGTATTCAGAGAAATAATTTACAAATTTACAGCACTCTAGTCAAATAATTTGTTGTGTTCTGTGTCAGATTCTCTTTGATCACCTTGGGAGGAATCATTTTTTCCAGTGGCATCCAAAAAAAGAAAGCAGAAGTGCAGCCACATAATCTAATACCATGTGATTATGATTGTCTGTGATTGATTCCTAAGCAGAGGGTTAGCAAGTGTCAGGTTCAACTCCTTGATTACCTGATTCTTATGTGACAACTGATGTCTACTGATTGCTACCCTTCGCTCCCCAGAGAATTCCTTGGTACCACTTATTCTGTGTTTATGTAAGTGAGTTAAAAGATAACGCAAGCTCTGGAATATATGTTTGTAATTTCATTTGTCTGCAAAAGTGAAGGGTTATTTCCAAGTCAAGAGGGGAGATAGTGTTTTCAGTTAAGTTGCAAACATTACCATCTGCCATTCATTTAACTCCATTTTCTGAGAGCGTCCGCACGTTGCATGTCATTCAGCTAGGCACCAAAGGAAATTAGCAAACCACACCAAAGGAACCCATAGTTGACTTCCTCACTATTTGTTAGGTTAAACAAAAGAAATCAGGAAAAGGGGGGAGGAGGCAAGGAGAGGAAGACAAAAAATTCTTTAAATGTAAAATCATCATTTCAACCACTTTTTTCCTAATGTTTACCCTAAGTGTTCCACATTTTGTATATTCTTTTCTAGATATAGTTCTGTTAGACATTTATTTGAAATGTCTTAAACATGTGTTTTCCTGAGTTCAACACTTGTCCTCTTTTTCCTGCCTCCTCCAACCCTGTTTCTTACCTTTATCTTCTCTTAAGTGAACCTAGATTCTCTATCACATCTACTCTACTGGACTCTCAATCTCTCTGGACACTTAGCCATTACCCTTGGTTCTTTAGGTCTGTGTTTTATTCTTTTCTAGGACTTTTTGTCTAGAAATACTGATGTGTCTAAAGCAGAAGGTGATGGGTGTGAAACCAGTCACCACCACCACCCCCTCTTGTGATCATCTTCCCATCACAGTAGATAGTTCCTTTCCTTCAGTTACTTAAAGTTCAACCCCAACCTGGTGCTGTTGAGTCCATTGACAGACACGATACATGATAGAACTCTCTGCCCTAAACAACCATCAACTGGTTGAAGCACTGCTGCTACTGTGAAGGGCAACCTTGGACAACCCAAAGGAAAGCTCTGTAACTACTGGATGGTTTAATATTTAAGCTTTATTTGGAGGCAGTGAATAGAATGATAATTTTTTTAATATGACACTTTGCTGTGGGCACTAATAAAGAAATAGACCCAAGGTTGCAGACAACTTTGGCATTAGAAAACAAGAACAAATTGACAAATGCTTCTCCATGAACCATCTGGGGTAGAGAGCATACAAAAGGTTCGCATTAACACTATGAAATCTTGAAAACTCAGGTTGCCATTTAAGCTTTAAAGAATTAAATTTCAAAGTTTACCAGGAGGAATGACCATCACATTTCCTCTGCATGCAGGAGTCCCCATTGAGAAATCACACTTGGGAGTACTTTAAAACTCATACTTTGGGAAGAGCTGTTAACTACTTGGAACTGAGACAGAGTCTAAGGGCAAGGAAACCACAAGTTGTAGTGCTTTTGTTTCCCAAGCTAATGTAAAAATATTGGCAAATAAAAATTAAATAAGTGCTTATCAGTGGCCATTTTGAATCCATCTCCTATATATGTCAAGAAAATGCCAATTGAATCAAACCAGATTTTACATCCTCTCCCAATTTTCACTGTCTTCTCATTAGTTACACCATTCTGTCCTTCAGCTTCCATTTCACCTCATGCTCTTCTCTTCACCCGCCCACTGACTGATATATGTTCAAGTACAGAAGCATATGTTAATACTAGCCAAAAGCAAAGAGTAATTGGAAGGAGATAACAGGTTTCTAGAGCCACATTTTTTTGAAAGCAAATAATATTAAATCGCTTCACAACCCTAATTTTCCCTTTATTGTTATTTTCTGGGTATTGTTTAATGGTAGACCTTTGTCATTTATAAGATGCTTCCCCATGCATAGGTTTTCAAACTTAGTTGGCATATTACTCCCTTTTCAGTAAAAAAAAATATATATGCAATGCCCCTCTGACATTTAATACATTTGTCGCTGTAGCCCAAAAGTCAACATGAAGTGTAGGTATCTGCTTTTGCACTCCTCTGCCAGTGTCCACTTTTGAAAAATATTAAGGCATACCTGAACATCTTAAAAAACCTCAGAATTAGACTAGATTCTATCATTGTTTTCTGCCTTAGAGATAATACATCCTTGAAAGATTAAATGACATGTTCAAAGTAACATCATATATATGTATATATGTAAATATGAATCATATGAATAGTTATATATAAATAATTTTGCTTTCCTTCTTATCAAACATTTTTTAAGGATGTTAAAATAAGAACCCCTGAATACATGAATGTAAAAATACCTCTGGGAGGACTATCAGTATATTTTCCACCTGGCTATAAACTCATCCTAAATGGAAATTTTTATAATTTCCATCAGAGTTATAGGAATAGTGTGAGTGAATATTCATACCACAGCAGAAAAATACTTGAGGTGTTTGAGAATGATCTGTTTTGAGGAAAACTGCTTGAGTTGAAGGCCAGGAGAGGAATAAGACTCTAAAATTTAAATAAATTAAAAACTAATAGTCTCTTTTCCAGTTAAGCTTAACACGAAAGTTGCCTTTTAAGTGTGTTCAATCATTCTGTCAAGAATTTAGTACTATATGGGCTGAGCCCCGGTGGCGTAGTGGTTGTGCGCGGGACTGCGGCCCACTGTATTGGAGGTTCAATTCCAGCTCCACAGAGCAAAGGCTGGGCCTCCTACTCCCACCACCAGAGGGCAGTGATGCCCCCCCCCAAGAATTTAGTACTATGGTGTGTTAGGCCCTGTATGAATCAGTTCCCCTGTCAGTTGACTTTTTTGTCTTATTGAACTGATGTGAAAATTGGCCAATTTGGGGATTCAGTTCATATATGCTTAGAAGAGATATATAACATAGAAGAGATGTTCACATTTTATAATATAATACCATTTATAGCCGACTTAATTGAAAGCAGATCGTTATATGCAAAAGCATTGAGAATTTTTAAATGTAGAAATGTAGTACCACCACAAATATTTTCTCTGCTATAGCAGTAATGTGTTTCTTATTGGCTCTGGCATGGGCTCTGCTTTGGTTCTTCATGTTTATACACTGTGCTTTCTTTTTGAACAGATATTGATGAATGTGAAAATAGAGACAGCTGCCAGCATGAGTGCAAAAATACCTTTGGGAGTTATCAGTGTCTCTGCCCACCTGGTTACCAACTCATGCTCAATGGAAAGACTTGTCAAGGTGAGGGTGGGTTTGGATGTTTCTGCTTCAACTTTGCTTAAAACCAGCAGAGCAAAATGTGAGAATGAAATGTTTTATCATTTTGAATAATTAGTCCCCTTGTTGTTTTCCCTTTCTTCACCTTCCCAATGGGCCAGCTGGTCTAAACATTGCTTTTGCAAGTAGGGAAGGCAATAAGAAATTAAACAAAGAAAATAATTGATAAAATTTTGTCTACTCTTTGTAGAAAGAGCTAGAATTCCTAAGCCAGTCTATATTTTGTGTTTGGAAAACTTAATGGGAATAGACCTGTTGCTGTTGATTCCTAATCAGGGTGATCCTCTAGGATAGAGTAGAACTTCCCCTTTGGATTGCCTGTCTTGTAAATCTTGACAGGACAGAAAGCCTCATCTTTCTGCCCCAGGGTGGCTGGCGGTTTCCCATGACTGATAGCCAGTGGGTCATCCACTACTTCACCAGGCTCATTAATGGGACCAGACCTCCCCAGACATTCCCCCTGCATATCAGCTAAGATGAAAAGGGAAGAAGGAGAGTGCATATTTAATTAACTTTGACATTGTTTGATATTTTCTTACTCTTGTGAGACAGTTTGTGTGATAGCCAATGAGTAATTAAATAAGTAATAGAGTTATTCTTTGAGCCTTCAAATGATTCTTGTTCTGTGGTGTGCTAGCATTGCAAGATGCAAAAGGTATATAAAGATGAACAGGAAGCAATTTCTTCCCTTTCAGATCATATTTTTCTGCACTATAAACTACTGAAAGAAGGAAGGGAGATTAGAGTTTTATATTTTCAAATGTTAATGTTTTTTGTTTTAACCAGAAGTACAGATATGTCTAGGACAGTAAATTGTGCCCTTCCAACAGAGAGTAAGACAAATTCTCAGAGTGTTAACATGAGGTTCAATGTTCCCAAGCCATCAAGCTCAGGTAGGAACCAATCCCAGATGTCATTTGTCTAGCTTAGCCCATTATGTCTTGTAAGATGCTATGTGAACCAAAATTCTAGAACTCTGGCAGCAGGGTGAGATAAGAGTCTTGACCTTGACCTTCTTAGACAACTTTCCTTAATTGTTCAATCCAGGAATCCTGCTAAAGAAATCTCATTGCCCAACACTGAATCTCTACTATTATTCCAAAAGGAAGCAAGGTAGATCTTAGGGAGTTTAGAGGGACTCAGATCTAACAACAATATCTCCCAGTCAGAATGAAAAGTGTTAAATGATACCAGATGGTTGTTAGAGAATTGTAAGCAGGCTTGTTTTTTTTTAAATAATTTTATTGGGGGGCTCTTACAGCTACTACAACATTCAGTACATCATTTGTATCAAGCACATTTGCACACATGCTGCCACATACTTTTCCAAACATTTTCCACTTGAGCCCTTGGTACAAACTCCTCTTTAAAAAAAAAAAAAAACTCCCCTTTTCCCTTCCCCCCTTTATTTTATTGAGGGCCCATACAACTCCGATCACAATCCTAACAACATCAGTTGTATGCAGGCCACTTTTACACACCCATTTCCATCATCACTCTCAAATATTCTCCCTCCCTCCAGGCCCCCATTATCAGCTCCCTATATTGCGCTTCCTCCCCCTTGAACCCGTAGTAATTTACAAATTATTTTTTTCATCCTGTACACTGTACAATGTGTCCCAACACTCACTTCCCTATTGTCTGTATCCCAGAGAGGAGGCTACGTGTAGGTCCCTGAAGTTGGTTCTCCCTTTCTATTCCTCCATCCCTCCACCCTCCTGGTATTACCACTCCTATTACTAGCCTTGATAGATCATCTATCCTAAGTCTCCCATGTTTCCAACTTCACTGTACATCTCCTGGTCTAGCTGGATTTATGTGGTAGAATTGGGGTCATGATAATGGGTGGGAGGCAGCATGGGAGCTAGAGGAAGGTTACATATTTCATAGCTCCTACCCTGTATCTTAACTGGCTCATCTCCTCCTTGTAAGCCCTCTGTAAAAGGATGTCACCTCACCTATTGATGGGCTTTGGGTCCCCAATCTGTATTCCCCCTCATTAATAATAATATAATTCCAGCGGTGGGGCTGGGCCTCCTACTCCCACCACCAGAAAGCAGTGATGCCCCCCAAAAAACAAACAAACTGGAAGTCCAGGAATTGGAAAGAAAAAAATTAAAACTCCCTATGCTAAGTTTAAGTAAGTAAAGTAAGTATTGGTAAAGATTCTTATATACCCCGGTGGCATGGAGGTTATGTGTGGTACTGCAATCTAAGAAGTCCTCAGTTCGAAACTATGTGCACCCCTCAAGAGAAAGGCAGGATTTCTCTACTCCTATAAGGTTATAGTTTTGGAAACTCATAAGGGGCAGATCTGTCCTATTCTATGGGTCGTTATGAGTCAGCATTGACTTGATGGCAATGATTTTGGTTTTTTGTTTTGTTTTGTTTGGCATCACTGCCGTCTGGTAGGAGTAGGAGGCCCAACCTTGCTCCTGGAGAGCTGCTGCTGGATTTGAACCGCCAACTCTGTAGGCCACAGGCCTGTGCACAACCACTATGTCACTGGGGCTCAGCTGTTTTTTTTTGGTTTTATACCATGTGTAAGCACAATAAATCTAAATCCAAAATGCAAATGTACTATATTGGCATTGAATTTGAAATCAATGTCTTATTTCTTTTTTTGGGGGGAGGGCATCACTGCCCTCTGGTGGTGGGAGTAGGAGGTCCAGCCTTGCTGCTGGATTTGAACCTCCAACCCAGTGGGCCACAGTTCTGAGCACAACCACTACGCCACCGGAGCTCAGCCCAAGAGTCTAAATTATTGTATAATTTCTATGAAAAAGATACTTAATGATGTTTTTTCCTAGATTATTGTAAAACACGATATCCAGGAGCAGTTGGTTAAGTGGATTCATATGCTCTAACACTATTAATATAAAAAGGTTTCAGCCTTTCTGTGATTCTTTTCTTGTAGCAATAATATTTATGTTATAGAATGTCTATACTATAATTTCTAACATAATAATTTTTACACTATATTAATAAAAAAACAGATACCACCACATTGTCAATTAACAGAGACAGATTTCTCCATTTTTCCCCCTGACAGTGAGTGGCATAGTGAGAGATGAGCAGAGTAAAGCCCATAGCTTGGAAACTGAGTAGAGAGCAATAAACTGAAGACAAAGAAACTCCCCTACCTAGAAGCCTAAATACCTAAGAATGCTTTTCTCTAGGAATTGGGCATGATCATGAATCCAAGCCACACACTTTATGTATTATACTTTTCCATTTTGTCAGAGATCCATATTTAGCTGATGAAAATCTATGATAAGATAGCTGTTCTTGGTATAGATATTATCCTGTGTGTGTGTGCCTACATTCTGGTCTCTGTACAGCCATTCCTGATGTACATATGTTCACAATAACAAGTAGAGTCAATAAAATTTGGAATGTCGATGAGAAAGGATATATACTTTTAAATCTTTTTTCAGTAAGGGGAAGAAGAAAATCTAGTTGATTTCCTTTTACATTTTCCTGGAGGCCTTTCCTCCACATCATTGGGAGACCATCTCATTTTGTCAAGGAGAGAAAGCACCTCTTAAGTCAATAAAACCACAACTCAAAATGGACTCACAGAGAAAACAAACAAGACTTGACTAAAACAACAATGTATTTTATTCCTAAATAAAAACTAGTCTTTGTATAAAAAGTAGTCATAGAAAGTACATGATGTCAGTAATAGATGTAGACTGTTATTTTAAAAGTGACTCACTCCATCATAATCTAGTTCAATATCTCTATTTTGTGCAGATTAAGTAAATAATTACCATGTCCATGTTTTCCATAGAAAATAAAACATATGGTGTCTATGGCCATACCACCCTTGTCTGATCTCAGAAGCTAAGCAGGTTCGGGCCTGATTAGTACTTGGATGGGAGAAAATAGAATATATTTGGAACCCAATCTAAAATGTTCATTTTTGAAAACAAAAATGCAGTTAACTTAGAAGTAAGATGTAACATCTCTTGTCCATGACTAACACACATGTCTTCTGTTGGAGTTTCTTAGAAATTTCTTTTTTATATATAGCAAATCCAAAATTCACAATAGAACTCCACAACTCTAATCCAGGATAATTACCATTAAAGCTGCAAAGTCACCTACAATGGAGAGTTGAGAAGCTGTCATTCTACTCACTGGTCATGAAGAAAGCTCCATGAGAAACGTACATTTCCCCATGAGTGCTTACCTCCACAGAGATCTCATTTGGATCCACTGAATTGCAGTGTCTTCCCTCCTATACGTTAGCATCTGTGCTGAGTCAAACACAAAAGAAGGCGGGTTATAAGTGATGATGTGCAACCAATTGGCTTTGAAATGTTACTAAACCCACAAAAGTGTTTTGTGAACCTTGTAATTACTTCATGATTTTTTTTTAAAAAAGTCAATCTCTAAATATGCTCACCATTAATTTGCTTCATTCCAAAAGTTTTAAAAATATAATGCAAAACAGAGAACTGAGACTATGGTGCTTTGTAACCATCATGCAATTAGGTCTGTTATTCTTCTGATATAATCAAATGTTATCTTTAATTGAAGTTTTGAGAATCGAGCCCCTAAAATGTTTGTCCTCATAGAACTGGAAAACCACCATGTCCCCACCAAAAGTGAAGTATGAGAACAATTGCTCAAAGATGTGGCTGTTAAGTTTTGAATTACCAGAATCCCTGAACATTTATGGAGTTCTCTGAACCCTCTGTTGGTGAAAGCTACCCACCATGCATCAATTCCAAGGATCCATAGACCCTCTCACGCTCAAATGTCACACAAATTAAAAATGACTGCTCAAAAACATTCATTTTCAGAAAATTCCTTTAATTTTATCTTGGTGTTTCTTAGTTTTTGTAGTTTAGGAATTGTTCTATTTACTTAATAAATTAGTGTAGGAAAATAAACACTGCTTACTTACTTTTCTCTATAAAATTACTACTATGTTAAAAAGAGCATCTATCACCATGGCAACTGAGAACTGAGAATGGACCTTTTGCAGTTCAGCTTCAATTGCATTCCTTGTTCATTTGTCCAGACTTAGTGTGGTTGTAGGCTCATTCACTTGGACAGGCTTAAATATTTGGTTTGGTTTGTTTTCACCCTCTCTTAATAAGATCTACCTGGCCTGTCCAGTTCATTTAATTTGAACTACCCTATACATAGTCTCTGAATAGTCCCCACTACTCAACAATTTGAAATTAAAGACAAAACTCTAGGGGAGGAATTAGTCACATTGTAACGAGAATTCACAAGTGTCCTTTAATTTTTTAGCTTGTTTTTAGTGCATTCAAATTACTGTTTGCTTTACAAAATTGACTTGCACTCTTTGTTCCAAATAAAAGAAAATCCGTAGTAGCTTCTCCTCTACATTTATGGCTGGTATTTTTCCACATTCTTTCACATATACTTAAAAACTGGACCCTAAAAGCAATCAGAAAGAAAAGTACCTTAGTTATAATTATCACTACTTTAAGGTTGGAGAAGCTTAGGTCCAGCCGCTGAGTTCTTTGTAGATTGTCAAGACCTGACCATATGCATTTTAGTCTAACGTCCAAAAACTCTGGTATGGCATCCCCTTCTGCACGTGTTGCTAATGCTGCTTGTTTCTTATCCTGTTCCTAGATGTTGATGAATGTCTGGAGCAGAATGTGCACTGTGGCCCAAATCGAATGTGCTTCAATATGCGAGGAAGCTACCAGTGCATTGAAACACCTTGCCCACTCAACTACCAACGGGATCCTGTTTCAGGGTATGGCACGTCTTGTCATCCAGACATGCTTTTGAAAATCCTTCTTCTTCTGTCTCTTTGCTCAGAAAACCCTGGTGGCAGTCATATTGACCTCACAGGAAGTCAATGGCCCGAGGATAAAATGCAGTCATAGTGTGTCCCTTCAAGACATGAGTCCATCCATCAGCAGTCACTACTGACTAAGCCATTCCGTTCGGCTGCCAGAGTCTCCTGTGGCAGTCTACCCAGAATGTCATCCTCTGAGCAGTGTCTGCCCCAGCAGCTAGCTCGGTGGGATGACAGAGCCTGGCTTTCTTTGAAATCACCCAGTTTCCATTTGCGTTGTTTTGGAGCTGTATGGATTTTCATCACTTGAGTCTCTTCAAACAGCACCTTTTCTGAGCTGGTGCTGGCTCACCTCCCCACTAGGGAATGGAGCTGAGCAAGGTTGAGTCACTAGACTACCCAGGCACAGTCCAGCTTGCTTATATTTCCTGCTGTCTGAAACGCTGTCTTTTCTGAATTCTCCAGAAAATGCTCCTAGGGCTCCTCCCTACAGCTCTATGCTTTAGTTAGGGCTGGAGTTAATGGAGTGCTTGAACACAAGTGATGATGTTCATCTTGGCCAAGCCCTGTTAATAAGAGGATGGATCTCAAAGCAAATGCTACTTACAACTTATTCTTTGTTTTCCTCGGGTGGTGCCTACCACGCTAATTTGCCCCAGGCATATTGCAGTCTGCCCACAATCCACCAGAAATTCATTTGCTATGGATTTGAGGGGATTCAAAAGATGAGAAAAAATGTTTAAATATAGGTTTATGAAGCTTCAAAGAAATACTATGAGAGTTTATATCTTCAGCAAATGGTCTGTAGCTCATTCTTTTTTCTTCATTCCCAGTGACATCTGGCAGGCAATTTAAAGTCACAATGATTCATAAATAGTCAACACGGGTTCTAGCAAAAGAAAATAGAGTATTTTAAATCTAAAATGATGGTGCGCGGGACTGCGGCCCACTGAGATGGAGGTTCAATTCCAGCTCCCTGCAGCAAAGGCTGGGCCTCCTATTCCCACCACCTGAGGGCAGTGATGCCCAAAAAACAACAACAAGGGCTGAACTCCGGTGGCGTAGTGGTTGTGCGCGGGATTGCGGCCCACTGGGTTAGAGGTTCAATTCCAGCTCCCAGGAGCAAAGGCTGGGCCTCCTATTCCCACCACCTGAGGGCAGTGATGCCTAAAAAAAAAAAAAAAATGATGGTGAACACAAAGGGGCACATGTTTTCCCCAAAATCTTAACTGAATTCTCATTTTATATTTAGAAAAGTAAAACAAACATTATAGCCTATCCTATTTGAGCTTATGAATAATCTTCAGGAAAAAAAATGTGATTTTTTTTTAATTAAAAAGAAAAGTATTCTTCTCTTTAAAATGCCCTTGTTTATGTATATGTGCAAATGCTTTTCAGAACCAATGTTTCATGTTAAAGACACTCTTGTGGTATTTATACTTACTCTCATGGTTCCAAGGCTCTGATTTTAAAGGAGCTGAGCAACAGATACTTGATTCTAGACCAGCATTCACACATAGCCATCTGGCATGCAGCTTGCATGAGTGATTTAGAACTTGGGGTGAACCTTACTGCTCTTGAATCAAGCTGTCTCCTGTGTTTAATGCTTAAAAGTTGTCGCGGATCATGAGCACCTGCATCAAGTCTCTCGTTCTTTCAAGCCAGATCACTCTGTATTTTCTTATGTTCATTGTCCTTAGGTTCTGTCTCAAGAACTGTCCACCAAATGATCTGGAATGTGCCTTGAGCCCATATGCCTTGGAATACAAGCTGGTCTCCCTCCCCTTTGGAATAGCTGCCAATCAGGATTTAATCCGGCTGGTTGCCTACACGCAGGATGGAGTGCTGCATCCCAGGACAACGTTCCTCATGACAGAAGAGGAACAGACAGTTCCTTTTGCCTTGCGGGATGAAAACCTGAAAGGAGTGGTGTACACCACACGGCCCCTTCGAGAACCAGAGACCTACCGCATGAGGGTTCGAGCCTTATCCTACAGTGCAAACAGGACCATTGAATATCAGACCACATTCATCATTTATATAGCTGTGTCTGCCTATCCATACTAAGAAGCTCACAAAATCTAATCTATGTATTTAAGTTCCATTAACTGTGGGCATCAAGTCCCCTTCCAGATGACTGTCTCCTGACCAGTTGCAGTGTTGGCGACTTGGAATGGTGCTGCGCTCAGTCTTGTGTGCCTCCCTGGGTACTGCTGAGGTATTTTCATATCACACCATGGTCCTATCTCTTCATAAGGTCTGGAAAATTCCCTTGTTATTTCTTTATTTATTACACTGGAGCAGTTTCTTTCCAAAGAATCCAAAGATTCCTGAGCATCTAACAAGAGACATCAGCCATACTTCATGGCAACACAGCCTCCTAAGTGGATTCTCCTTCATCATACCAACAGAGTCACAGATTACGTGGACTTTTTTACCCTTTGGAGATTAATAAACCTGCTTGTTATGTGTTCTGACCAAAGCTTATCGAATAGCTTATAAAATTGCTTCTTCTTGCAGTACTCATACTTTATAATCAGATTTACACACATTTTCAATGTAAGGAAAAAATGAAACACCACTCATGGTTCAGCCACTAAAAAGTTTGTTCTGACCCCAGATGGTGTTCACCATGACTTCATGTTCATAATAAAGATACTGTTGCAATGATTCTGTGAAAGCAGCCCGATCATTTACAGTAAAGAAAAGACAACTTGGTCTAAAGACAAAATTCATAGCACAAATCTTACCACTAGCATTTTGGTAGAAACTACTATTCATTTATTTAACTCCAAAACGTTTACATTCCAGCTTTTTAGTGATTTTTGGGGGGGTTTCAATTGAAAACAATTTGAAGAATATCAATGGACAGGTTTCTTTGTTTTTCTTGAAAATATTATACATTCAAATTACCATAAAGGTTATACGTCAATACACTGTACATGGTGGTAACAGACTCTGGAAGCAATTGCCAAGATGTATTCTATTTTTATGATATGTATATATATTATCTTAGTGTATTTTCTATATAATATTCTGATGACTGTTTAATAAAAGTATTCTCTCCAAAGAAAACACCAATGTAATGATGAAACTAATCTAAATAAAATTTTCACATTGTTTTTATTAACTTTTTGCACACTTCACATTTATTTGCTTATATGTACGACCAGTTGGCATGGATTTGATTGGTTTAGGCAATCCCATGGACTTCCCTGAGTGGCACTGGGCTTTCCAGGTCTGTGGTGTTTCAGAAGCAGATTAGCAGATCCTTTTCCTGAGAAGCCTCTGGGTGGGGTTCAGACTGCCTATTTTCTGTTCTGCAGTTGAGCACATAACCATTCACACCACCTAGAGATTCTTCTTATAGATAGGTTGATATTGATTGCTGGTGAGCTGTTTCCAACTCTCCCCACATCCATGTGTGCAGACTTGACTGTTCCACAGAATTTTCAAGATCATGACCTTTCATAAACAGATCTGCCTCCAGAGCTGCACCCTGATAGGTGAATGCACCAACTTTTGACTGGTGCTCAAGGGTTGATCCATCAGTGCCACCCGCTGCGTCTTTGACTGGTCACAATAGCTCTTTAGAAAGGTGATCATATCAGCCACAATTTTCAGGTCAGGATACTAGAACTAAAGCCAACAAAGTCAATGGTAGAAATGGTGCCCTTCTTCTATCGCTTCTGACTCTAAGTTAACCGCTCTTTCCACCAACTGATAGTTTTGTCACCTACCTCAGCATTTCTTGATAAAGCACCCCAAATGAATGCATCTCATACTGTGACCATGCCTTAGCTTCTTAGAGTTGCTGAGAGAGAACTAGCACAAGTAAATGGCTGTAACAGTAGTTTATTGTCTCACAGTTTAGGGAGCTATATGTTGAAGTTCAGAGCACCAACTTTAGGGGAAGGCTAGCTCACTCTCTTGCTTCTGAGAAAAGGAAGTAGTTGCTTTTTAGCTTCTGATCCGCCATTGCTTGACAATCTTCTTGTGGTGTGGCATCTGCCTTCCACCCTGAGTGCATCCTTCTCTGTGCCTAATCTTTTTATAGCTCAAAAGGGATTTGCTTGAGATACACTGTGTCCTACCGTGGCATCATTAGCATAGCCAAGAAAGCTCTATCCCAAAATAAAATCACACCCACAAGTATTGGGGTTGCAGCACATATTTGGGGGAACTTAATCCAATCCATAAGAGACCATATTCATCACCTATGACTGAAGAATTTTTACCTAGAATCTCTTTATTCAAAGAAACCTGGAAAGATCATCTATTCCAGTGCCGGCAAGACAGGAGATGATCAAAAGCATTGTTTACAAAATAGTATTCTACAAGACAGCTGACTAGCCCGGTAAAAGTGTGCTGAGTGAGAAAGACGCAATGAGTAAACAAGTTTGGGGAACTGTACCTAACACATCCTCCTATTAGATATGTACAATGAACACTGGCATGGAAAGGCTCTTGGAAATTCGTTTGTGAACAGGTTTAACTTATCCAACGCAACATTTTTCAAAGGATCTCAAGCCTTTCTATGCAGTATGCAGCACCTTACTGAACACTCTGGGGGAAGATTGGCTTCAGGCAGCCAGGACATCTGCTTGCCTCCTCATTACTCCGAAACGACACGGCACAGTCTAACCTGACAAATAATTCCAGTATACAATTTTGACCATTTAGTTTCTTTCTCAAAATAACCACATTGATTTTTCTCATTTCTTCTGTCCAATATTCTGGAAGCATAAAGCATGACAAGGTAGTGACCAGACATGAGCTACTGCATAGTCATTAGTAGGGACAGACTTCTGGCTACTATAATATTTGATATGGAAATTTCTATGAGGAGCCAGAAAATCTAGCCAGAATCTTGGCTTTAACCAAGTATTTTTGACAAAATTTCCTTGAAACTTCTCCTAAGTAACCAAGTGCTTGAGTGGAGTTAGGCAGTGATATCAATGCTCGTCGGAATGTGCCCTCATTGAGATGTGCTTCCATATTTCAAGTCAGATGTGGAAGCCCTCCTCTGTGGTACTGAGCAAAGTAGGCCTATGCCCTTATAGTATATTGCTGTTACAACCCTCTGAACCTGAGCATTTCACAATTAATTCCAATTATATGACTAATAAGAAAGGAAAAGTCCCCCTAAAGGAAGGAAACCAAGTGGGCAAATGACATATCTAATGTGCGTAATACCTTCAAATAGATTCTTATTATTCCCTTCCTTGTTATGTGAAGTCCATCTCAAAACAAACTCATGGCTTGTCAACTGTTACTCATGGTTAGTTGATTGTAACTTATGGTTAGTGCATTGTGGCAAACTGAGATCCTCTAGGACAGAGGAGAACCACCCTGTTTTGTTTCCTAGGCTGTAGCTGTTTGCAGAGATAGAAAGATGCTTCTCATGTTTCTCCTGAGGAGTTGCAGACCCACTATACTGCCTACACTTTCTATATAATTAGTTTTAACATTTAAAGAAGAAGTAACCCATACTAAAAGTCAGCAAATGTTTTGTTGTTTGCTTATGTGTCTGTTTGTTTTTTCTGTATAGGGCCAGATGTTATTTTTGGTTCTGTGGACCATATGTTCTCTATGGCAACTACTCAGCTTTGCTATTTTTAGCACAAATGTAGGCAGAAAGGATATTCAAGTGTGTGTTTTCCACTAGCACCTTTTACAAAATCAAAAATTTTGTAAAATTTGTCCATGCAACCTTTAAACTATAATGAGTTGATTAAATTTATTATCTTTATTTAGATCCTCTTATTATACAGAAAATTCCAAGATAATTACATCTGTGTCACTTGTGAAGTTGAGAACCGAGAGTAGAGCTAATGCAGTCAAGAACTCTTCTATTACAAAATTTTTAATTTCCACATGTGCAGTCTTCCACATCTCCTTAAAACATTCTCATTCTTTGCATGAACCCGGCTTACAGAGTTAGTTGTCATTGGACAAGTTCAACTTGCTTTCTGCATACATATAACAAGTACAGGCAAGAACATGAGTTGCAAGTCTATATACTATCACGCTTACCAGAACTGATCATTCTACAGCTCAATCTCTTGGGCAGAGCCAAGCAAAGCAAAGATATGAGATTCATTTCCAAGACATGAACCCATTCATCCAGCTGGCTACTTGACATGTTCACTCTGTTTTCTCTGTCAACTCAAAGTTCATATCTCTGACAGCTGATTGACCTAGCTACATATCTTCTGCTCCTTAGTGGCCATCGTGGTTGTGGTCATGTGGCACCATTCTTTACCATAAGATATAAGCAGGGGCTGAGCCCCAGTAGCATAGTGGTTGTGCACAGAACTGCGGCTGACTGGGATGGAGGTTCAATTCCAGCAGCGGCTCCACAGGAGCAAAGGCTGGGTCCCCTACTCCCACCACCAGAAGGCAGTGATGCCCAAAAAATAAACAAACAAAAATATATAAGCAGAAGTTCTCGTGGGATTTTTAGGGAAAAACCTTCAAAAGAGAGGGTCTTGGTGACTTAGTACTTTGGCCTTTGACTTTTTTCCACCATTTCATGTTCAAAAGATGGACAAAGAAGATATAGCAGTCTTCTTGCAACAATGAGACAACATCTCACAGCAGAGATCTAGCTACTAAAACTGGAGAAAGATCCTGGCACCTATTGAACTATCAGTACGGGACTCTGTCCAGAACTTCTGGTTGTCTGAGATCAATTTACTATGTAATCCACTGTTTTTACTTAGTATTACTATTACTTACTTATTTTAGGAAGTAATTAAGTGCTTGTTGGATTATCTCTAGTTACACCTGAGTACACTAATATCTTTAAGCACAAACTTTATTTTTCTCTCATCTTTCTTAATATACTACCATTCCCACATCTAGTTATGCCAGTTTAATCCAGTGGATTTGTGGTTAACTCATATTTCAATCAAATGCCTATATCTTGTTCATCAAAATCTAATTCTGTCTGAACCCCTCAGGACCAGAAAGGGGAACAGCAATACTAGGGTAAGGGAACTGGAAGAAGGGGAGGTTTTAATAAGGAACTGATAACAGTTATCAATATATGGCCCCCTTCCCCGAGGAATGAACAGCAGAAATGTGGGTGAAAGAAGACAGCAGTCAGTGTAAGACATGAAAAAAAAAGAATAATTTATAAATCATCAAGGGAACATGAGGGAGAGGGTGTGTTAGTCCGGGTAGACTAGAGGAAAAAATTTCATAGACATACATAGGGATATAAGGAAAAGGTTTCCAAAAAGGTTTCCTTTTTGACTCACGAAGTCAAAAGTCAGTGGGTGCAGAATCCTGGCGATGGCAGGGGTCTCCCCATGGTTCCTCGCTTCCAGGGCTCAGGGTCCATCAACAGCATCCAGTGGTGGCAGAAGCAACTCATCACTGACAGGGGTCACTACGTGGCTCTCCAGCGTCAGAGGTCTGGCTCCATCAGGGAAAAGCCATGTGGCTTCTCCTCTGGCTCCTTCAGCTTCTCGGATGCTGCCATCTTGTCTTGTCTTGTCTCTGAGACTAACTCCCAACAACTGGAGAAGATAGCATCTCATCTTCACCAGGGAAATATCGCGAGATTTCCCAGAAGTCTCAGGAGAAAGTCATGCTCACATAGAGGCCTCATTGACTACTCAATGGCTATCTCCAGATTAACAGGTTAGACTCCATGCCTACATTTCAATCATAAAATTAACATAAGCACATGACTGCCACAGAGGGGGAAGGGGAGGAAGGGAGAAAATGAGGAGATGATACCAAGGGCTCAAGTAGAAAGAAAATGTTTTTAAAAAGATGATGACAACATATGTACAGATGTGTTTGACACAAAGGATATATGTATGGATTGTGATAAGAGCTGTAAGACCACCCAATAAAATTATATATATATATGATTCTGCCTCCACTGCCATTGTCTTATGTAAAGACATTTTTGCCTCACACAATATATTCCTAACTCATTTCTCTCACTCCCCTGGCCTTGCAATACCCCATTGTCTACCAGAGAAATCTAATGAGAACAGTTACCTGATCACATGACTTCAACAGTGACATTCAAATTCTTACATAGCCTAAAGATTTTTTGTGACCTTTTGGGGATGTATTTGTAGAGGACCAGCTTAGATACACTGTAACTACCATTATTCTCAAAATAGTTTAGAGTGGACCCTAAGAGACGTTTTACTTGAGATGTGAAAAGCAGAAGTGAGCAGCCATATTCTCTTACACTTAGAAAGTCATGCAGGACCACCAGGGTGTTGATGCAACTCATGGGTATTGTCACCATCTGCTGCCTTCTTCTTATGTGGTACAGTGGGGGCTCCACAACTGTTTTGCCTTTCACAGAGTCCTCTATAGTCCCCAACCCATGGGCTAGATGTATGTCATTTTATTACACAAAGAACACTTGTTTCTCCTGCAAGAGACCAACACCATGGAAGATGGAGTTGACAATGAAGAGAGGCCAAGGTAGCTTCTAGTCTGTCCTCCTGGGCTCTAGAACCTATTAGTGGATTGCAGTATGTCCTTGTTCCCCAGCACTGCACATCCACATTCCTAACTTTCTGCTCGCCTGACTTCAATCTCCCACCCCAGATCTTCTACTAATGACCATGGAAAACCAATGGCAGACACCATAAACTCTGAGTCTGACTCAGAGCAATTCCACCTGGTTCAGAGTAGACCTGTGCCCCACAGGGTTTTGTCATAGCTGTGACCTTTCAGAAGCAAATCTAGACCTTTTCCCTAATGTTTCCATAGCCATTGAGTTAATTCCAACATACAGAAACACTATAGGACAGAGAACTGGCCCCTGGTATTTCTAATACCAATGTAGACGTAGACAGCTAACGCTTTCTCCCAGGGACGGGTTATATGGATCAATTCCCAATCGCTTGATTAACAGCTGATTGCTTTAAATTCTGAGTCCCAGAACTCCTTACTAGTGCCTATAGACACCGCTAATCAAGAGCTTGTGGAGGATGTGACTTTGGGAATAAAGTATTTGCTTCCAAAGATTGTTTTAATGAACAATGAAGATTGCAATGGGGTTATTTGCTTAATTCACAATGCACTAAAGAACTTGGATAGAAAAAAATCATAAATAATCACAGAGCTTTTTATTCAGTTCAGGAGTTATGAAAGGGATAAAAACCTGAAGACTGGGAAACAAGGGAAGATGGCGGCCAGATAGGAAGCCCACGCCCGGACCTCCTGGAGATTGGTGAGTGGGGGTGAGATGGAGAAGGGTGGGGCTCTCAAATTGGGTTTTGTGACTCCAGGAAAGCTCAGAGCCCTCCTCTGAACCAGGAGAAGGCGCCCCCCCCCCCCCCC
>PVJH01007032.1:0-69133 GCA_004026705.1 Nesogale talazaci | reverse complement strand
AGAGAGACCCCAGGGCCACAAAACACCAAGGAAAATGCCACCTAATATGAATAAATCAAACAAAAAACAACTAACCGCTTAATAGTATCAAGAATAGAGAAACTAAATCCGATGCAAGAAGATCAGCTGGACCTAACAGCAGTCATAGAAAATGTGGAGATCGATCAACCACAGAAAGAAATCTTCAAGATGTTACTAACACATATGCAGCTCTTAAGCGACTCATTAAAGAAGAAAGAAGAATTGATACAGGAGATAAAGGCCATGCACCAAAGGGAAATCCAAGAACTAAAGAGTGAGCTAACAAAAACTAATAGTAAGCTCTCAGATTTCGGCCAGAGAATGGAGGAGGCAGAAAACAGGACAAGTGACCTAGAGGGCTCACAAGAAGAAATTAATAAATGGGAGAAAAAATCTAACAAATCTATGAGAGAAGCAGAAGAAAATATTAGATGCCTGGCTGATACTATGAAAAGAAACAACATTAGGATTATCAGTCTGCCGGAAGATGAGGCATCAAGAAAACCAACATCCAAAATAGTGAGGGAATGCTTAGAGGAAAACTGCCCTAGCTTAATGAATGAAAACCAGATAACCATACAGGAGGCAGAAAGAACACCAGCTAGACTAAACCCCAAGAAGAAAACACCAAGACATATAGCTGTTAAACTATCCAATTATGAAGAAAAAGAGAAAATTATGAGAGCAGCTAGGGAAAAAAGGGCAATCACATATAAAGGCAAACAGATAAGAATATGCTCGAACCTATCAATGGAAACGATGAAGAAGAGGAGAGAGTGGAGCAGTATATTCCGAAAATTGCAGGAACATGATGCAAACCCAAGAATACTCTATCCAGCCAAATTATCTATCAAAATTGATGGAAAAGTAAAAGTCTTTCCAGACAAGGAAAATCTCAGAGAATATGCCAAAAGGAACCCAGCTCTACAAAATATTCTCACTGGGAGAAGAAGAAAAACAACGACCTAACACACGCAGAACAAATCTACCCAGAAACTGTCAAAGGGTTAATAGCCCCCAAGATAACTCTGGCTAGAGATGAAAGAAATGCAAGAATGAACCACAAACAGATATTGACACAACCCATGGAAATAAAAAAACATCTAATCCAAGAGTGATAAAATGACAACACAGAGTGCACAGATAGATGTAATAACCCTAAATATTAATGGATTGAACTCAGGCCTTAAGAGACAGAAATTAATAGACTGGCTTAGAAAATATATCCCCTCAATCTGCTGCCTACAGGAGACACATCTTAAGATCACAGAAAAAAATATACTGAGAATCAAAGGCTGGAGAAAAATATACCAAGCAAACAGCAATTCTAAAAAAGCTGGAGTAGCAATCCTAATATCAGATAAAATTGACCTCAAAGTGCAAACCATAATAAGTGACAAAGAAGGACACTATATAATGCTTAAGGGAAGGGTAGACAATGATCCAATAAGCATCTTAAATATATATTCCCCGAATGAGAGACCTGCAGACTATGTAAACCAGACACTTCATATGATGAAAAAAGAAATTACAGCCTCAACAATTATAGTGGGTGACTTCAACACACCACTCTCTGAGAAGGACAGATCACAGGGAAAGAAACACAACAAGGAGGCGAGAGATCTAAAGACTACAATTAGACAGTTTGACTTGGTAGATATCTACAGGGTCTTTCATCCAAAGGAAAAGCATTACACTTTCTTCTCAGCCCCACATGGAAGTTATTCAAAGATGGACCACATACTGGGACATAAGGAGAATCTACATAAATTTAAGCATATTGATATCATACAGAACCCACTCTCAGATCACTCTGCTGTAAGGTTGGAAATCAACAAAAAGAAGGTAAGGAGAACAAGAGAAAATAGTTGGAGAATGAATAATTCTCTATTGCAAAAGGAATATGTGCTGACCCAGATCAGAGAGGAAATTAAAAAATTTCTAGAAACCAATGAGAATGAAAGCACGACATACCAAAACTTATGGACACAGCAAAGGCAGTCTTAAGAGGAAGTTTCATTGCAATACAGGCACACCTGAAAAAGGAAGAGCGTTTCATAACTGATACGTTGACACAGAATTTACAACGACTAGAGCAGAGTCAGCAGGATAATCCCACTAATAGCAAAAGAAAAGAAATAATAAAAATCAGGGCTGAGGTTCAGGAGAGGGAAAATAAGAAAACAATGGAAAAAATTAACGCTGCTAAAAGTTTGTTCTTTGAAAGAATTAACAAAATTGATAAACCATTGGCAGACTTAACCAAAGAAAGGAGACAGAAAATTGCAATAACAAGAATAAGGGATGAAAGAGGGGATATCACAACTGATCCTAATGATTTTAGTATATGTGCTGCTGAAGCAAACACAACAACTGATCCTAATGAAATCAAAAGAATAGTCACGCAGTACTAAAAAGATCTATATTCCAATGAATTCAACAACTTGGAAGACATGGACAAATTCTTGGAAAAGCAATCTCTTCCTAGATTGTCTCCAATGGACATCAAGAATCTTAACAGACCCATAACAATAGAAGAAATAGACAAGGTTATCAAGGGACTACCAACAAAGAAATCACCTGGACCAGATGGCTACACAGGAGCATTCTACCAAGCATTCAGGGAAGAACTGACACCAACCTTACATAAGTTCTTCCAAAGCATAGAAAAAGATGGCAAACTCCCAAACTCCTTCTATGAAGCCAGTATAACACTGATACCCAAACCAGGCAAGGATCCCACAAGAATTGAGAACTACAGACCAATATCCCTAATGAATATTGATGCAAAAAACCTTAATAAAATACTGGCCAATAGAATACAAAAGTATATAAAACAAATAATTCACCATGACCAAGTGGGATTCATACCTGGAATGCAGGGGTGGTTCAACATATGAAAGACAATTACTATCATTCACCATATTGACAGGAAAAAATATAAGAATAGGGCTGAGCCCCGGTGGCATAGTGGTTGTGCGCGGGACTGCAGCCCACTGGGACGGAGGTTCAATTCCAGCAGTGGGGCTGGGCCTCCTACTCCCACCACCGGAGATCAGTGATGCCTAAAAAATAATAAGAAGAATAAATAAGAATAACATCGTTATATCCATAGATGCCGAAAAAGCATTTGACAATATTCAACACCAATTCATGTTTAAGACACTCAAGAAGATGGGAATAGAAGGAAAATTCCTCAAGACAATACAAGCTATATATGAAAAACCAACAGCCAATGTGATAGTCAATGGAGAAAAGACAAACACAATTCCACTGAAAAAGGGACCAGACAAGGATGGCCATTGTCCCCTCTATTGTTCAATATCATACTGGAGGTTTTAGCTAACAGCATTAGGCAAAGAAAAGACATAGAACGTATACAACTGGGGAAGGAAGAGGTGAAATTATCATTATTTGCAGATGATATGATTATATATATGGAAAACCCCAAAAGCTTCACAAAGGAATTACTGGAAATAATAGAGGAGTATGGCAGAGTGGCAGGATACAATATCAACAATCAGAAGTCAATTGGTCTGCTGTACACATCAGATAAGACCACAGAAGAGGAGATTAAAAAAAAAGAGGTACCCTTCACAATAGCCAAGCATACATTGAAATATCTAGGGATATACCTGACAAAAAGAACAAAAGATCTATATGAGGAAAATTATAGAACACTATTACAAGAAACCAAGGATGACTTCAAGAAATGGAAAAATATCCCATGCTCATGGATCGGAAGACTCAATGTAGTCTAGATGACAGTCCTACCCAAGGCACTATATAAGTTTAATGCAATACCGATACAAGTACCATCCTCCTTCTTCAAATAAATGGAAAAAATGCTTTCTAACTTCATATGGCGAGGGAAGAAGCCCAGAATTAGTAGAGAACTCCTCAAGAAGAAGGACATCATGGAGAGCTTGCCTTACCTGACTTTCGCACATACTATATAGCCACAGTGGTCAAAGCAGCATGGTATTGGCATAATGACAGATATTCAGACCAAGGGAAAAGAAGAGAAAATCCAGAAACAAAAACACAAGCATACAGACAACTGATCTTTGATAAGGGCCCCAAAAGTATCAAATGGGAAACAGATGCCCTTTTCAACAAGTGGTGCTGGAAAAAATGGATATCTACCTGTATAAAAATGAAGCAAGACCCTTACCTCACTCCATGCACTAGAATAAATTCAAGGTGGATTACAGACCTTGAAGTAAAACCCCAAAATATTAGGGCCATCAATGATGGAATTGGGAACAATCTGAGAACACTGGCACAGAGACTACATAGGCTAACAGAAATAGGGAACGACACAAACACAGAGGAGGCTCAAATAGACAAATGGGATATACTAAAGACAAAACACCTGTGCAGATCAAAAGAATTCACCAAGAGAGCAGAATTCAATAAGAGAAAAGAATTCAATAAGAGAGCAGACAGACTGGGAAAACATCTTTGGCAATGACAAATCAGATAAAGGCCTTATTACTAAAATCTACAATATCCTGATAGCTTCTCAAAAGAGCAAAACTAAGGAGGAGATAGGCAAAGAAATTAAACAGAAGTTTCACAGAGGCAGAAATCAGAGAGGCCAATATATATATATGAGAAAATGCTCCCAATCATTAGCCATAAGAGAAATGCAAATCAAAACAACAATGAGATACCACTTAACACCCTCAAGAATAGCCCAATTCAAAAAATCAGAAAGTAACAAATACTGGAGAGGCTGTGGGGAGATAGGGTCGCTTATCCATTGCTGGTGGACCTGCAGGTATGTACAGCCATTATGGAGATCAATTTAGAGATATCTAAAACAGATAGAAATTGAACTACCATACGACCCAGCAATTCCCCTGCTGGGCATATACCCAGAAGAGACAAGCAACAATCCATGACCAGAGATCTGTGCTCTAATGTTCATCGCAGCACAGTTCACAATTGCAAGGGGTTGGAAGCAGTCCATATTCCCATCAACTGATGAATGGATTAAAAAGCTGTGGTACATACATACAATGGAGTACTATGCATCGCTGAAAAGCAGTGATGAACGCATAAAGCACGTTACCACAAGGGAAGAACTGGAGGAAATTATGCTAAATGAAGTTAGCCAAGTGCAAAAGGACATGTACAATATGAATCCGCTGAGGTAAGCATATTAATAATTTTAAAATTGGAAAGGGGCATTAGGAAAAACTACTCTATAGAGAAAATCCTGGGAGAAGGCCAGGTAATATGGCAGGGGCCAGATCAAATCTAAGGCTACATATGGTAGCCATCAAAGGGAGAGGGGAGGCAGATGGCGATGTGTAGAAAGGGAAGGGGGCACTAAACCATCAAAGGGGAGAGTATTGTTTATATCTCCACAGGGAAAGAGGGACCAAACTTAAACCCAGAGACCCAGCATTTGAATGCAGCAAGAAGCATGGAGTGGAGAACCAGTGGCGGGACCTGAGAACACAACCCCTCTCTACCAGAGGAAGTTGCCTTGGAGGCCAGCACTGCAGCTGAAGCTTGGGGAGTGAGATAAGCCAGATCAGAGCACATGAGAACAAATGAAAGGGGAGGAAGAGAGACTGACATGCATCGTGGCCTACCGAGCCTTCAGGGCAATAATCCCACTCAGAACAGCTAATGCACAAAGAGGACTGCACGGCCGGCCCCATTATGAAATACAGCTACCCTTGTTGACCCAAGGCCTATCGGAGCCAGGAAGAAGAAGCAGGGTCAAGATTATACCCTGTCGGACACAACCACACCAATGCAAAGCACTAAGAGTGTGCAACAGAGCATAGAGTCACAGATGGAGTGGCAAGGATATACTTTGGGGCCAGGGTATTGGCACCCCATCCGACTCAACCAGGGGTCACTCTACGAGGTCAACTACAGACCTTGAACTTTATACAGGTTTTTATATTGCTATTTTTATTATTCTGTTACATAGTATAGTATATTGAGGAGGTTTCTTGCTGTTGTTATCATTGTTTTATTTGCTTAAGTTGCTCCATTTTAGGAGACCTTTCTTGTACATATTGCTACCTCTACAGGTCTATCTAGACAAGATATACTGGACAAAGAGGTTGGAGGCGAAAATGACAGGATCGATGGTTCCAGGGTAAAGGACATTGAACAGGGGGAGGAGGAGGAAAGTGGTGATGTCAACCAACCCAGGAAAAAGGAATTAACAATTGATACAAATGTAGGGACAAGGTGGGTGAGAGAAGGCCAATAGGGATTGATTAAGACTAATGTAACAGAGAAAAATACTGAAACCCAAATGGAGAGTGAGCATGATAGTGGGACAAGAGGGAAGCAAATGGAAATAGAGGAAGGAACTGGGGGATAATGAACATTTATAGAGGTTCAAATACAGGTTTGTACATAGGGGCATATATTTATAAGTGAGGATGGGGAAAGAGATTAATGTGTATACTTATAGGGTTAGTAGTAGGACAACTGATGGGCATTGGACCTCCACTCAAGTATCTCCTCAGTTCAAGAACACTTTGTTCTATTAAATTGGCATTCCAATATGCTCACCCTTCCGACATGATCACTGAAGACAAAGGTGTGCATAAGAAAAGGTGGCGAAGAAAGCTGATGGTGCCTGGCTATCAAAAGATGGAGCGTCTGAGGACTTAAAGGCTTGAAAGTAAACAAGCAGCCATCTAGCTCAGAAGCAACAAAGCCCACATGGAAGAAACACACTAGCTTGTGGAATCATGAAGTGTCAAAGGGATGAGATATTAGGTTTCAAGAACTCAAAAGCATAACATCGCATGCTCACTTCCCTGATGTGATCGCTGAGGACAAATGTGTGCATAAGCAAATGTGGTGAAGAAAGTTGATGGTGCCCGGCTACCAAAAGATATAGGATCTGGGATCTTAAAGGCTTGAGTAAACAAGCGGCCATTCAGCTCAGAAGCAATAAAGCCCACACAGAAGAAGCACACCAGCCTGTGTGATCATGAGGTGATGAAGGGATCCGGTGTCAGGCATCAATGAGCTAAAATTATATTATTATTAATGAGGGGGAGTACAGATTGGGGACCCAAAGCCCATCAATAGGTGAGGTGACATCCTTTTGCAGAGGGGTTACAAGGAGGAGGTGAGCCAGTTAAGATACAGGGTAGGAGCTATGAAATATGCAACCTTCCTCTAGTTCTCATGCTGCCTCCCACCATCATGACCTCAATTCTACCACATAAATCCAGCTAGACCAGGAGATGTGCAGTGAAGTTGGAAACATGGGAAACTTAGGATAGATGATCCATCAAGGTTAGTAATAGGAGTGGTGGAGGGATGGGAGAATAGAAAGGGAGAACCAACTTCAGGGATCTACACGTAGCCTCCTCTCTGGAACACGGACAACAAGGAAGTGAGTGTTGGGACACATTGTACAGTGTACAGAATGAAAAAAATTATTTGTAAATTACTAAGGGTTCAAGGGGAAGGGGGGGAGGAAGGGTAATATAGGGAGCTGATAATAGGGGCCTGGAGGGAGGGAAGGAGAATGTTTTGAGAGTGATGATGGCAATGGGTGTGTAAAAGTGGTTTGCATACAACCGATGTTGTTAGCGATTGTGATGGAAGTTGTATGGGCCCCCAATAAAATGATTCATTATAAAAAGGGGGGGAGGGAAAGGGGAGTTTTTGTTTTTTAAAAGAGGAGCTTGTACCCAGGGCTCAAGTGGAAAATGTTTGGAAATGTATGTGGCAACATGTGTGCAAATGTGCTTGATACAAATGATGTACTGAATGTTGTAGTAGCTGTAAGAGCCCCCAATAAAATTATTTAAAGGGAAAAAAAACCTGAAGACTGACTGAAAAAGTAAGATTCTGTTCCCTTTGTCTACAGGACTATTTCTGAAACTCAAACCAAAAGTCTAATTTTGAGGGTGACTGAATTAGGACACAAATAAAATTATTAACCTCACAAAGTCTCATGTTAAAAGTAGGGAGAGCCAACTTCAGGGATCTACACGTAGCCTCCTCTCTGGGGCATGGACAACAGGGAAGTGAGTGTTGGGACACATTGGACAGTGTACAGGATGAAAAAATAATTTGTAAATTACTAAGGGTTCAAGGGGAAGGTGGGGGAGGAAGGGTAATATAGGGAGCAGATAATGGGGGCCTGGAAGGAGGGAGAATGTTTTGAGAGTGATGATGGCATTGGGTGTGTAAAAGTGGCCTGAATACAACTGATGTTGTTAGGGATTGTGATGGGAGTTGTAGGGGCCCCCCAATAAAATGATTAATTTTTTTTAA
The DNA here is from genome assembly GCA_004026705.1 of Nesogale talazaci. NCBI lineage: Eukaryota > Metazoa > Chordata > Mammalia > Afrosoricida > Tenrecidae > Nesogale > Nesogale talazaci. The sequence goes on along the minus strand of PVJH01007032.1, from coordinate 60,835 downwards.
AAAGGGTGGAAGGGAAAGGGGAGGGTTTTTTTTTTAAAGGAGCTGGTATCAAGGGCTCAAGTGGAAAATATTGGGAAATGTATGTGGAAATATGTGTGCAAATGTGCTTGATACAAATGATGTACTGAATGTTGTAGTAGCTGTAAGAGCCCCCAATGAAATTTAAAAAAAAAAAGAAAAGAAAAAGAAAAACAATTTAATAAAAGTTGTGATATTTGAAAAAAAAAAAAGTAGGGTATTCATTGGACAGAAGTAGAACCCTGAAAACTGGAATGGGGTCATATGCGCAAATGTTGATGAATCCAATAAATACTTCCTTCTTGTCTATGGAAGTTAGACTCCCCTTGCTGGAGAATCTGTTAAAACACCCTCTCCTACTGGCTATTGTGCAAAGGGCTGTTATTTTGCTGGCCCTCCTCAAGACTGACTTGCACCACCATCAAGTATTGCTTCCACATCTGTACGCAGACTTGTCGGTGCTGAATGCTAAAACAAAAACCAAAGCTTGTATTTTATACGCCTTTAAATTTTTATTTTTCTAATAAAATATTGTGTTGTGCTTTATAAAAGTATCCCTATGCAACAGAATGGAAATTGGGGGTGGGAAGGGGTGGAATAAGCTGGCTATTTGCCACAAATAGTTGGAGAAAGTCAACTACACTGCACAACCTCATGAAATGAAAATCTTAAATATTTCGTTCACAAAATACAAAACTGAACTTCCAAGGTTAAATGAGTTGCAAGGTCACTTCCTCTGGGGACTGCTGTGCCGGAGTATATAGCATACCTTGACTGACCCTGAGGTGCCCTTTGCCAGAATCCTGAAAGAGCCAGCTCCTGTCAACCTCTTCAGAAACAGCTGCTTCTATTTAAGGATTGCAATTGGATGTGAATATAAATCATAACTCTGCAGGTGCCTTAATAGCTTAACTTCAAGTTTCCCACTAAAATGGAATTTTAACCAGTGCTAGTGATTGAGCGTTCCAGTTATCACTCATCCTTAAAAAGCACCCATGAAATTCCACTCTGTGTGCTCTGTGGGTCTGACATTCCATTACTATCATCTGACCTCCCCCAAGAAATCAGACAGAATGAGTTTTGACGCCAGGAAGTATCAAGTGCAGCACGCCATCTTCCCTGCCTGTGTGAGTGGTTGATTTTTAAAATAATGATCAAATGGTATAAAATCAGAGGGGAAGAATGATGATTTTAATGATAAGTTAGTAAACTGACAGATCACAAAAACTAAAGCATCTTTGCCCACACAGATCACCCTATCAATAAGAGTTGAGTCAAGGTTTCGCCATGTTCGTACTCCAAACTACCTCCTTGATATTTCGTTTCCACTGTTTGCTTGATACGTGGGCTAACAACACTCTTACTACAATTCAGCTTTGATTGGTTGGTTTTGTTTGATGTTCATTGTTTTAGAAGGCTTTTCTTTCTAACTCAAAACATTCCATTCTCACACTTCCGTCTGAGTTGGGTTCAAAGCCAAATCCTCCTTACCTCTTTCCCTGATTCTTTGGACTAAAGACTTCTCTTCTGTCTCTAAACTCAATTTCGCTCTGTACTTCTCTTATCACACTCCTAACTTTCCTGTTTTGTGTTGTGCTTCTTAGCCCATATGCTGTCGTCTGCTAAACAGCAACAACTTTCCCATAAGATTTATCTCCTATTCACCTTAATTCACAAGACTTGGTTCCATGTACTGATGTACAAAGAATGATTGTCTTATTAACTCTAGATAAATGTGAATCTGAGGTCTCTAAAACTCAAAGCTCTATAAAGGAAACCATCAATATATAATTCATATGTTCATTTATTAAGAAAAGTATAACATGAATGCCAACTTTGTACATTAGGAAAACATGAACAGTACAAAACTGAAAAGATACTTATGGCCCAGTGAGAAACAGACATAAAAGAAATTATTACAATTCAGCATGTTGTCATTGTATTTAGAATTTAGATGCCATCAAATCAGATCCAACTCAAAGTGACCATATAGATGTACAATAGAATGAAACACTGCCCAGTCCCGCACCATCTTCACAATTGTTCTTATGTTTTGAACCCATAGCTGTAGCCACTGTGTCAACCCATCTTGTACACAGCCCTTCTACCTTACCAAGCATGACATCATTTTCCAGGTACTGGTCTCTCCTGATAACATGTTCAATGTATGGGAGGTGAAGTTGGTAAAACCACCCTGTTTCTCATGAGCATTCTGGCTGTATTCCTTGCACAACAGATTCATTGATTCTTCTGTCAGTCCAGGGTGCTCGCAATATTTGTCACCAAGACAATTATTCAAATTGATTCTTCTTTGGTCTTCTTTATTCACTATCCAGCTTTCATGTGTGTATGAGATATTTGAAAATGCTACATCATGGGTCAGGTTCACCTTACTCTTTAGCACCCTTCCTTTTCAACTCTTTAATGATAACATATGCAGCAAATTTTTCCATTGCAATGTGTTATTTGATCCTTTGTCTGTTAATGTTGTGATCACTAGTTATGGATCCAACTAAGACAAAAATCATTAACAACTTAAACCTACTCTCTGCTTATTATTCTGTCATCTCTTGGTTTGGGTGGGGTGAATCTTGGTTTTATTTACCATGGGTTGAAGTCATCCCATGTTGACAGCTTCATTCTTGAGCATCAGAAAGTCTTCCTCACTTTCAGCAGGCAAGGTTGTGTCTTCTGCATATTGTAGCCTTCCTTGAATCCTAATAACAAGCTCTTCATATGTACAGTTTCTCCGGTGGTTTGCTCAATATACAGATGGAATGAGTATTGTGAGAGGGTACAGCCCTGACCCACACATTTCCTGATCTCCAGTTACACAGTATTCCCTTATTCTAATTGCACAGCTCCCTCTTGATCCACAAACAGGTTCCACCTGAGCATGATGGTGTGCTCTGAAGTTCCCATTCTTCACAATGCTATCATCCTTTGTTATGACTCACGCTATTGAACACCTTTGCATAGTCAGTTGCTCAATATGATAACTATAGTAAATGTCTGTACAATGCACAATCAAAAACTAGGTGAGCATAGTTTTAGGTCCAAGACAAAAGCAAGCTCATGCTTTCAGGCTATGCAATCTGCTAATCAAGTTTGCAAAGAAATTCAGCAGCGAGCCTGACTTGTGCCCATGGACCATACACCATTCTCCTTATATATGTACCTTGAAAACTCTTTTGACAGAGAAGACCTCATTGTAACCAGAATCAGATTTTCAAGAGTGGGGGAAAAGAAGATGATTGTTTAGTGGCTCCCATGGGGGAAAATGAGATAAGGTCCTAGCCCTCCAGCCAGCCATCATATTACCAGAGTGATAAATGATACTGATGGGAAATACAAGTCAAAAGGTAAGAAGGGGAACATATGTGCCTTGAAGAGAAAAAATTCATTTCTGAGGTAGAAAGAGAGAAAGAACCACTTCCCACAAGGAAAGTGTGAACAAAAATACTGATATGGATCCAAGGGGAGAGTATGGTACTATGCTCCTAATAGAGCATGTTGTTCTGAGATGCTGTACAGCACCTGGGGGCCAAAGCCATGCATCAGAGAATAATAGGACACTGAACCCTGGATCTTCTAGATCAGTGATTCTCAAGCTTCCTAATGCTGCAACCCTGTAATAGAGTTTCTCATGCTGTGGTTTCTCATGCCTCCCCCCCAAGCATAAAATTACTTTCATTACTACTTCATAACTGTAATTTTGCAACTGTTATAAATTGGGTGACCTCCAAAGAGATTGTTTGACTTCCAAAAGGGTCACAACTCACAGGTTGAAAATCGCTGTGAATCTAGATGCACAACACTTTCCAAAGGCCATATCAGAGGAAGGTGGTATAGAAACCACACTAAATATGATCTGTATAAAGCAATAGTCTGTGCACTGCTATGTGTAGTTCATCTCAACCTGATTAAGTCTCATTTTCTCAATTATATCTTAAATTTTCATATATTAACCAATGACCCTATAGACAGAAGAAAATTATGATCCAGGGAAATAATCTGAAAGGTCCTCTAACATTAAATTTCAAAGATGTCCCTAAGGTGAAGGAGAGGCACATAAAAAAACTTCGATATAGAAATGGAATTAGAGTTCAGATGTAACCCTAGCTCTAATCTACACACAATGAGTTCTTACAACATGGCTCTGCTTCATCTATGTGCTCATGAAGGAAACACAGAAGAGATAGGTGATGAAATAACTAGATGGGACCAGCTATCAGAAATAATTGTGTCTGTGGGCTTAAACTTCTGTTTCCAAATGAACAGCCATCTCAGGGAGACGTCAACTAAGCACCCATGAAAGAAGCACATCAATATGCGTGGTTAAAGAATTGTAAACAACACAGTCTGAATACCAAAGAGTGAAAGTTATCAGAACTTAAGTTGTGAAATTCTAGTTTGCAGCAGACTGTGGAAGACAATGGAAATTCAAGATACATTTACAGGATCTACACGTGGAATAAACATCCAGTGATTTCCCTCTAACCACAATTGAAGGATGGAAATAGCCTGGATATCTGAGAGAATGAGTATTGTAGAGATGATAATAATAGATTAAAATTTAAAACCTGACTTGAATATTTAAAGTCTTATCATTTGTTCGCCCTTTTGATACACTTTGAACTTGATTTGTTGTTGTTGTTTTTAATATTTTCTGTTTGTGGGTTTTTTTCCCCCATCAAACTGGGGCTTACTTGTGATAGTTTGGTAATGTAATTTGTTATTATGGGTAAGCTTCTTGACTCTCTGTTATGTGTTTTTCTGGTTTCCAGTGTATGAAGCATAGGATGAGTGATTATGGGGACAATAGCTGGGTTAAGGGGTTGTGGGGGATCCACCAGAGGAGGTGGCAGGTAGGGGAGGGCCAGTCATGGGGAGCTGATGTCAAGGAGGTTAAGAAAGAAGAAAATGTTCTGAAATTGATTGTGGTAGCAATTTTATAATATTTCCTAATATGACTGAGCTGTTCAATGGCATGATGTGTGGATTATGTCCTCAAAAAGTGATTTGAAAGAAATGAAAATCATATATATTATAAGCTTTCTTCACCTCATTTGTTTATGCTCACATTTATCTTCAACGATCGTGTCAGGAAGCTGAGTATCATGGAATGGCAATTTAATAGAACAATGTATTCTTGCATTTAGGAAGTATTTGAGTGGAGACTCAATGTCCATCAGCTGCCTTAATACTAACCTTATAATTATATGCACATAGATCTATTTCCCCATCATCATATATAAATATATTTACCTATATACATGCCTGTATCGGAACCTCTATAAATGAATTTTGCCTCCTATTACTTTCCTCTATTTCTTTTTACTTTCCTCTTGTCCCACTATCATGCTCAGCCTTCCTTTGATTTTCAGTAATTTCTCTTGGTAACCTTACCCTTGATCAATCCCTACCAGACCTCCCACACCCACCTTGCCACTGATTTTTTTTTGGGTGGTGGGGTGGGGGGGCATCACTGCTCTCCGGTGGTGGGAGTAGGAGGCCCAGCCCTACTGCTGGAATTGAACCTCCGTCCCAGTGGGCCGCAGTCCCTTGCCACTGATTTTGGATCACATGTTGTTCCTTTGTCCCTGGATTGGTCAACACCACCTCATTTTCCCCACCTCAACCTCTTCAATGTCCCACCAGAACCATCAGTCCCATTGTTTTCTGCCCCAGACTATTCACCCAGCCTATCTTATCTAGATAGACCTGCAGAGATAATAATATGCACACAAAAAAAGACATAGCAGGATGATGAGACAAAAGAAATCAAAATGATGACAATATTGACTATATATATATATATATATAAATCAGTAAAAAATAATGTTTTAAAAAAGAAAAACCTGTAAATAAGGTCAAGGTCTGTTTGTTGACATCTAGGAGTATCCTCTGGTTGAATCCGATGGGGTGCCACACCTTGGCCCCAAAATCTATCCTTGGCACTCCCTCAGGACCTCCATGCCCCTCCCACCACCACCACCACCACCACCACTGCTTAGCTTCACACCCTTAGTGTTTTGTCTCAATGTGTGGTGGGGTCGTACTGGTTGCAATCCAGACCTTGTATCTCCAGTGTTGTCGCTATAGAGCCTTGGGTCAGCAGAGGCACACTGTGTTTCATAGTGGCACCGGTTATATGGTCCTCTGTGTATTGGCTGTTCTGAGTGAGGATATCATCCTCAAGGCTCAATGGGCCAGGACTCCATTCTCTCTTCCTCCCCCTTCATTTCTTCTCCTGTGCTCTGGTCAGACATGTCTCTCATGTCCTGAGCTGCAGCTTCAGTGCTGTCCTCTAAAGTAAATTCTTCTGGGGGGAGGGGCGGCTTCTTAAATGCTTCCTCTCCCCCACCCCACCCCCAACCCCACTATCATGATCATAATGCTACTTTACAAATCTTACTAGACCAGAGGATGTACACTGGTACATATAGGAACCAGAAACGGGAATCCAGGACAGATGATCTCTTTAGAACCAGTGGTAAGAATGGCAATATGGAGAGTGTGAAGGGAAGGTGGGGTAGGAAGGGGAAACAGATTATAAAAATATACATATAACATCCTCCCTGGCGGACAGACAACAGAAAAGTGGGTGAAAGGAGACATCAGACAGTGTATGATATGACAAAATAATAAAATTCATAAATTATCAAGAGTTCATGAGGGAGAAGGGAGTGGGGACAGGGAGGAAAATATGAGGAGCTAATACCGAGGGCTTAAGTAGAAACAAATATCTTGAGAATGATGAGGGCAACAAATGTACAAATGTGCTTGGCATACAATAGATGGATGGATGGATTGTGGTCAGAGTTGTAGGAGCCCCCAATAAAATGATCTAAAAAAATAAAGAAAGAAAATGAGTGGCAAGGGAAAAGATAAAAGAATCTCCTCTGCAGGGGGTTGAAGAGATGGAAAGAATTAGTCACTGAAAAATTCTTTATAGGCTGAGCCCTGGTGGCCAGTGGTTGTGTGTGGGACTGCAGCCCACAAGGTTGACGGTTTAAATCTAGCAACAGCTCTCCAGGAGCAACCTGGGCTTCCTTGCTCACCACCAGGGCAGTGATGCCACACAGACACAAAAAATTCATTATGGGTTAACTTCTTCCAAAAACTGAGAGGGAAGGAGAGATATCTGATGATGATTAGAGAGGAATGCCGGTTCAGACCACTACATTGGTATTTAAAATGTGAAACAATTTTAATGTATAGAGCACTTGAAAAGAAGAAAGAGTAATGTATCAGGATCATGAAAACTATGGTAAGGGTGAAATGTATAGCATGATTATTGTTTGTTGCCTCTACTCATGGGAACGTTATATATCAACAGAAGGAAATATTGTGTGGTCATACAGCATCCTCGTTGTCTTTGGTATGTTTGGACCCATTGTTGCAGCCACTGAGGATTATAGATAAACAAAAGGTATGAGTAACAGAAAGAGTATAAGGATGAGGAAAGCTATGCATAAGCTTCTGTGGGTGTGGAAGAAATGAAGCCATTTACTGAGATTGTAGGTGTAAAAACAAAAGTGAATTTTTGATGAGTTCTGTGGTACATAGAAGATGAAGCATAAGCACTCCACTGCTGTCAAAAGGTTGAGGGTTTAAACTCACCCAGGGGAAGAAACGCCTGACAGTGTCCTACAGACTAGGTCATCCTCTGAGGCAGCTAAACTCTGTAACATGGGGATACTACACATTGAGATGAACTGACTGCACCTCGCAACAATAAAGGATTTCTTAGTGATAGAAGCTCAATTGATAATGAGAATTACTCATATAAATATTTCTGGTTCCAATGCACTTTTGTGTTTTGTTTTGTTTTGGGCATCACTGCTCTCTGGTGGTGGGAGTAGGAGGCCCAGCCCCACTGCTGGAATTGAACCTCCATCCCAGTGGGCTGCAGTCCCATGCACAACCACTACGCCACCAGGGCTCAGCCCCCAATGCACTCTTTTGTGCAACCCTTCCACTGGATTGCTGCTGTTGTTGTTGTAGTTAGGTTCTGTCAAGTTGGTTTCAACTAATTGAGACCCTACCCTCAACAGAACAAAACACTTCTGATCCTGTGCCATCTTCCCAGTATTTCTTATATTGAAGACAGTGTAAATTCACTGTGTCCAGAATCTTCCTCTTTTTCATTGACCCTCTACATTAGTAAGAATGATGTCCTTTTCCAGGGATTGGTCTCTCTTGTTAACATGTTCCAAATATGTGAGAGGGAATTGTCTCTAAGGAGCATTCTGGCTATACTTCTAACATAAATTTGTTTGAGTCTGGGGAAATCCATGGTACTTTCAACACCACAGTTAAAATGCATCAATTCTTTAGCTTTCCTTATTCACTGCCCAACTTTCATATACATCTGAGGAAATTAAAAGTACCATAACTTGGGTCAGATGTAATTTAGTAACATCCTTGCTTTTCAACACTTGTACAGAAAGTCTTGTGCAATACAGCACATCGTTTCATCTCTTGATTGATGCCTCCCTGAGCATTGATTATGAATCCAAGCAGACAAAATGCACCTTCAATCTTTTCTCTGTTTATCATGTTGTTGCCTAAAGTTCCTATAATGCGGCTTTTAGTCTTCTTTATATTGAGTTGCGATCCATACCGAAGGCTGCAATCCTTCATCAGCAAGTGTTTACTCTTCCCGTTCAGCAAGCAAGGTTGCATCATCTGCATATCACATGTGGTTAATAAGCCTTCCTCTAATCCTGATGCTGCACCCAGATTTCCTGATTATTTGTTTAGCATTCACATTGTACCCTGATACATACAGTTTCTGATTTAAAACCATGCATTATTCCTTTGTTCTGTCCCCACAACTGTCTTTGGATCTGCAGTCCACTTCCTCATGAAGACATTGAAGTGTTCTGGAATACCCATTCCTCTCAAGGCTGTCTATAGTTCTTGTTATGATTCACACAGTTGAAAGTCTTGGCATCGTCAGTAAAACACACGTAAATATCTTTCTGGTATTATCTGCTTTCTGTCAAGATGACATCGGCAATGATATCCCTTATTCAACTTCCTCTTCTGAATCTAGTCAAACCTCTGGCAGCTCCTTGTCATTGTACTGCTGCAATCACTTTTGGATGATCTTCAGCAAGATGTCACTTGTATTATTAATGATATCATTCTATAATTTTCACATTCTGTAGTGTCACCTTTCTTTGAAACAGATACAAGTATTGGATCTCTTCTGATCAGTTTGCCAAGTAGCTGTCCTCCAAATTTCCTGATCTAGAGAAATGAGTGCTTTGTCAGCTTGTTGGAACTTTTTGGTTGGTAATCCATTCATTCTTGGAGCCTTGTCTTTGGCTGATGCTCTCAGTGCAGCTTGGCTGTCTTCCTTCAGAAGCTTTGATCCTTGCTCTTATGCTTCCTCTTGAAATGGTCGCATGTTGACCAGCTCTTTTTGATTCAGTGAATCTGTAAATTCTTTCCATTCTCTTTTGATGCTTCCTGCATCATTCATATTTTGCCGATAGAACACTACAACTCAAGTGTTGAATTTTTTCTTTAGTTTTCTTAGTTTAAGATATGCTGAGTGTGCTATTCCTTTTTGGTTTCCCAACTCTAGGTGTTTGCACACCTCATTATATATTTTTCTTAGCCTTCTTAGCTGTCCTTAGAGATTTTCTGTTAACTCTTTTACTTCATCATTTCTTTCATTGGTCTTAGCTGTTCTATGATTAAGAGCAAGTTTCAGAGTCTCTTCTGCCATTCACTTTGCTCTCTTCTTTTCCCCCATCTTTTTAATGATCTTTTGCTTTGTTCATGTATAATTCTCTTGAGGTAGTCACACAATACATCAGGTCCATAGTGTTCAATGCATGAAATCTTTTCTTGAGATGCTTTCAAAATTCAGATGTGATATATTCAAGGTCAGATTTTGGCTCTTGTGGATTTGTTTTAGTTTCCTTCACTTTCAACCTGAACATACATATCAACAATTGAAGATCTGTTCCACCGTCAGCCCTTGGGCCAGCTGCAGCTGCTGATGTTTAGCTTCTTCCTTGTTTCTACCCACAAATGTAGTCAGTTTTGTTTCTGTGTATTCCCTCTGCAGAAGTCCACATGGGTAGTTACTTTTTGTATTTTTGAAAAGGGGAATTATTTTCCTGTTGTTTACAATGTTTACATTCCATTTGCCAATAATGCCTATTGATTACATGTTTGATCGAATTCAAACTGAAGATGTTGGTAAAATTCAATTTGTTTCATCACTAGCTTTTATGTTTAATTTGTAAATTTGTGTAATAGTTGCATTGACTGAATTTCCTTGTATTGAGATAAATATTATCCTATCTCAGAGAACATTCTACTTCAAGATAGATTGAGAAATGTCCTTTTGGTGCTCAGTGAGACACCATTACTCTTGATTGTGTCATCTAAGAAAATCATCATATGATTTTCTGATTCAAAATGGGCTAATGTTATTCTACTTCAGTTCATTGAAGTTTAGGACGCTGAGATTTATGCACTCCATTTAATTTTTGACATTGTCTATTTTTCTTATGTCCATACATACTTTGTTCCTACATTCCAACTTCCGACTATTAATAATAGATGTTTGCACTTTAAGTTGTGCTCCATCATCAAATGAGATTCCAAAGGCTTTACTCCTGCAGGCTTTATTCTATCTCTGTTATTATAGTCCACTCTACTTTGAGAAGGCAACTGTACCTCAGTTACACAAGGGTGTACCCAAAGAAACTGGAATTGTGCTGAGTGGAGTGGACCTTTCATAGTAAGCATTTTTTCCTGCTAAGTGAGGATCAGGCAACTTGCTCTGAGTTAGTGCATCCAGTGGGGTCACCTGGGAAGGTTCTCTCTGGTCACAGTGAATTTTTTCATAAAAGCACTTTCACTTGAACCTTGTTTTTTGTGATGGCCAATTTAAGGGACCAGCTTGCAGCTGTGCAATTTTGTTTCCTGCTGGGAGGAAATGCCACAGAAACTGTTGTGATGTTGAACACAGTTTACAGAGACAGAACTAGGGGGAAAATTCAAGTATGAATGGTTTTCTCCTTTCAAGAGAAGTGAAATGTTGATTGATGACACCAATCAACCTGGATGTCTGAAAGTTTCCTGAACAGACAAAATTGTTTACTTGTTCCATCAGGTCAGACTGTTAATCAACTTTTCTATTTATAGATTCTGAAAAGATTACAAAACAGTGTGTGCAGGTGGGGGAAAGGGAGGCCTGATTTGTGGCAGAAGGAGGACTGGTTTTGACACCACGACAGTGCACCTACTCATGCAGCCATCTCAATGCACCAGTTTGGGGAGCAAAACAGCTTGTTTCTCTTGACCTATACCCCTTGCTCTCATGACCTCACTGTGTGACTTCTTTTGTTTCCATGAATGAAGAAGGATATGAAAGGAAAGCAATTTGACAATGGAGGATAGATGAAGAAAAAAAAATAAGGAGGTGCTGTCTGCTATCCAAACAGATGTATTTGAAAAATGTTTCCAAGATCAGGATCACAGATTTGACAAATGTGCTAAGTGTAATGGAAAATACATTTTTTGGTAAAAATAAATAGATAGATGCATAGTTTTGAAAAAATGTCCGGGTGTGTGTGTGTGTGTGTGTGTGTGTGTGTGTGCACCCTCGTATTTTGAGTGTTGGCTGACTTGAGAAGCTCATCTTCTGGTACTATCTGTGACAATCTTCTGCTCTTATTCATGAGGTTTTCACTGGCAAATTTCTCCCCAGCAGACACCCTATTTCTTTGTTATAGCTTGTTTTTAGTCTGGAACGTCTGGTGAAACCTGTTCACTTTGGGTGACCCTGCTGGTATTTGAAATACCAGTGATATAACTTCCAGCAACACTACAACACACAAGGCACCATAGTATAACAAATTTACAGAGAAGCAGTATCCTAGTAGGTAGTCTATGCCCAAGGCCTCTAAGTAAAAACAAGATACCACCACAATCACCCACCCACTGCCATTGCAGTAGTTCCAACTCTAGTGACCCTCTATAGCATTTATGAGCCTTTGTGAATCGTTTTTTGTTTTGCTTTGTTTGTTTGGGGAGACATAACTGCCCTCTGGTGGGAGTAGGAGGCCCACCCTTGCTCTTGGAGAGCTGCTGCTGGATTTGAACCACCAAGCCAGTGAGCTGCAGTCCCGCACTCAACTACAATGCTACCGGGGCTTAGTCTTTGTGAATCACAAAAATAACCTCATCTCTCTCTGCTGGTAAGTCTGAACTACTGACCTTGCAGTTAGCACTCCAGGGTTTACTGGACAGTACCAGCTTTAGATAGCCTTCACATTTTCTGAGAAATAGATGTTAAAACAAAAAGGGTGAATTAAAAGGGGGGGGGGGGTTAAGGAAGGGAATGAAGCTGTGGAATGACAGATAAGAAAAATCAGAAAAAGACTGCTCACAGACATGTACAATGATTGGCGATTGTAGCTAAGAGGACAATAAAGATCCGTAACTTGAATCTTTTGGGGCAACAGTGTGTGTACCTGTGCAGCAGCTGAAAGAAGAGTGGTGCATGTACACCGATCATTTCATCCATTATCCAAGTCCTATTATATCAGAATAATACAGGAACATTTGGACAATGGAATTGATAATGCTACTGAGAGTGATGCTTAGAGATATGTGATGAGTTCTCAACAACAGGAAGGAATTGGCCCAGCAAATGAATGTGCTGTTGTTGATTACTGTTAACTCGGACTCTTGGTGACTAGCATGTCCAACAGAACAATCCTTGCTGGGTCCTTCCGCATCTACATGATGGCATTCATGCTTGAGCCCACTGTCATAAACATCCTCTCTCTTAGTATTACTTCAGACAAGACAGGCATCGTTCTCTTATGTAATGCATTTTCATTGTCTTATTTTGGAGGAGTGAATTGCGGGGTCTTTCTGCTTCAGCTGACGTTTTTTTAAAACTTTCCACCCCGGGTGACCTTGCTGCCAGCAAGACTGCCAGTTTCGCGGCGACACAACAGCCATGACAGCTCAATAGACTGGCAGACCACGATGAAGAAAGTGAATAAGGAACCAGAAAAATGAACAAGAGTGAAAGAGCTGACAGTTTATTTATTTACTTGTTAGAAAACCATTTTAATATTTTTATTGAGTAATAATTTATAAACCACAAAATTTGCTCATTTTATGGGTCTGAATTAGCGATTGCTATAAGCTTACACAGTTGTGCAACTGTCAGCAAGATCTAATGTCAGAATATTTCCATCATTCCGAAAAATGAACGCAAAGCCCATTGACAGATAGTCCTCCCTCACAACCCCCATCTCAGGTAAACACTATCCTAACGTCTCTAACTATCCTAACAGCAGATTCGCCTTTGATGGACACTTAATGTAAATACAATAGAAAATGGTCTTTGACATTTGGCTACTTTTTTCTAGAATAATCCTCTTGTGGGTCTGTTCCTTTTTATTACTGAACAAGCATAACATTAATTCATATTTTGTCTTTCCTTTAGTCGATGGGCATTTGACTTGTTTCCGGTTTGGCTGGGGCTATTATTAATAAAGCTGAAATACTAACTGAAATGTTTTAACTAACTGATGAAAATAGGAAACTCATCTGTGCCAAGAAATTTGGAAGGCATCTACTTAGCCAACTGATTATAAGATATCCATATCTGTACCCATTTCAAAGAAAGGTCAGCCAACAAAGGAATCCAAGACAGATAAAACCCTCAGAAATAATAATGGGAGAAGCAATACCACAAAAGTAAGGGGAAGGTGAGGGGAAAAAGGGGGAACCAATCACAATGATTGATGTATAACCACCACCACCACCACCACCAGCCAGGGAGATCAATAACAGAAATGTGGGTGAAAGAAGACAACAGTGAGTATAAGATATGAAAATAATAATAATTTATAAACTTTCAAGGGCTCATGAGGGAGGGAATATGGGGAAGGAAAGGAAAATAAAGAGTTGATACCAAAGGCTCAAGTAGAAGTAGTTTTGAATTGTTATATGAATGTATGAATTGTTATATTGTAGTATGAATTGTTATAAGAGCCATAAGAGCCCTGATACAATGGTGCTTAAAATAATAAATCAGTCAATTAATAAAACCATATAATTGATCTCACATGCAAGTAAAATTTTGCTGAAGATCATCCAACAATGGTTGCGGCAGAAATTGACAAGGAGATTCAAGGCAAATTCAGGGCAGTCTGTGGAGCAAAGGATATCATTGCTGACACTAGATGGATCTTGGTTGAAAGCAGAAAACACCAGAAAGAGAGTTGCTTGTGTTTTATTTCCTGTGTCAAGGCATTCGGCAGGGAGAACCATAATAAATGATGGATAGCCTGGTGAAGAATAAGGTTTCCAAAGCCCTTCATGGTGTGCATGCAGAGTTCACACACGGATCAAGTGGCTGGCATGTGTGGACAGAATAAAGGAGTACTCTGAGAGGTGGTGTTGCTGCTGTTTGTGGCCGTGCAGTTGGTTCCAATCCACAGAGACTGTGCATCAGGACAGAACCTTGCTCGGTCCTGTGCCATCCTCACATAGTTCTTATGCTTGAGCCCCTCGGTGGACCCACTGTGCCAGTTCATCTCCTAAAGCACTTTCCTCGTGTTTTGCTGCCCCTCTACTTTGCCAAACATGAAGACCTTCTCTAGAACTGGTCTTTCCTGCTAACAGGTTCAAAGTACATAAGACTTGGCCTCCTTGTCACTCAGGAGCCCCCTAGACTTACTTCTTCCCAAATAGATGAGCTAGTCCTTTTAGCAGTTCATGGTACTTTCAATATTCTTTGCCAACACCATAATATAAATACATACTTTTTTTCCTTCCTTGGTCAACATACAACTCTCACATTTAAATGAGCTAATTGAAATGACCATAATTTGCCTCGGTCAAATCTTAATTCTCAAAGTAACATCCTTGCTTTACAATGTTCTAAAGAGGTCTTGTGCAACAGGCTCACTTAACAAAATATGTCTTTTCATTCCTGGACTGCTGTTTCCATGAGCTTTGATTATGAGTCCAAGCAAGACAAAA
Source organism: Nesogale talazaci (assembly GCA_004026705.1). Lineage (NCBI taxonomy): Eukaryota > Metazoa > Chordata > Mammalia > Afrosoricida > Tenrecidae > Nesogale > Nesogale talazaci. The sequence goes on along the minus strand of PVJH01007032.1, from coordinate 45,775 downwards.
TCCTGGACAACTTCACACTTTTCTCCATTTATCATGATGTTAGCTATTCGTCCAGTTGTTGGGATTTTTGGTCTTTTCTTACCTGGATTTGCAATCTAAACTAAAAACTGGACAAGTTCACACTTTTCTGCATTTATCATGATGTTAGCTATTCGTCCACTTGTTGGGATTTCTGGTCTTTTCTTACCTGGATTTGCAATCTAAACTAAAAACTTCCATCTTTGATAGGCACCAGCAAATGCTTCAAGGCTTCCTTGCTTTCAACAGCCTGTGTATCTCAGGTTGTTGATAAGCTTTTCTCTGATCCTGATGCCATATTCCTCTTTATCTAATCAAACTTCTCTGACTATTTGCTCTGCATACAAATTGAATAACTATAGTGAGAGGAAACATTGCTGACACACACCTTTTCTGATGTTAAACCAGGCAGTAGTCCCTTGTTCTCTTCTCACAACTGTCTCTTGCTCCATGTACAAGTTCCACAAACACACAAAGACGTTTCCAGAATTCCCATTCTTCTCAAGGAGATCCATAATTTCCTATGGCCTTCCCTTCCAATACCTTGGCATAATCAATAAAATACAAGCAAACCTCTTTCTGGTATTTTCTTTTAGCCAGGATATATCTGATGTCAGCAATGATATCATTTCGTCTGACCCGCTGTGTACGGCAGCAACCATTGTTGGAGGAACTTCAGCAAAATTTTACTTGCTTATGAGATAAATGGTATTGTTTTTATTATTTGAACATTCTGGTGGCTCACCTTTCTTTGGAATGGGTACAGATTATAGTCAGTTGGTTGGGTAGATGCTTTCCAAATTTCCTGGCAAAAGGAATGCCATATGATTTGAAATCAGGAAAGGTGTGTGTCAAGGTTGTATCCTCTCATCATACCTATTCAATCTGTATTTGGAGCAAATAATCAAAAAAAAAAGTTAGATGCTATGGAGAATAATGTTGTAACAGGATTGGAGGAAGGCTTATTAGCAACCATATGCAGAATGACACCTCCTTGCTTGCTGGAAATGAGGAAGATATGGAACACTTGTTGGTGAAGATCAAGGGTTGAACCTTTCAGGATAGCTTACAATTTAGGGTAAAGTAAGCACAAATTCTCATAACTATGAATAGGCAACATCATGATAAATAGAGAAAAGATTGAACTGTCAAGGATATCGTCTTTCTTGGATCCACAGTCAATGCTCGTGGAAGAGATCGAAGGACACATCACATTGGTAAATCTGCTGTACAAGGTTTCTTTAAAATGTTGAAAAGAGGAGCTGAGCCCTGATGGCATAAGTGGTTGAGTGCGGAACTGCAGCCCGTGGACTTGGCGGTTCAAATCCAGCAGCGGCTCTCAGGAGCTGCACTCTGTAGCGCCCACGACCACCAGAGTCAGTGATGCCCACACACAAAAAAAATGTTGAAAAGAAAGGATGTTACTTTCTTAGTTACCTTTGTAACTAAGGATCAACTGATACAAACATTTTTAATAGCCTGATATGCATGTGAAAGTTGGACATTGAAGAAGGAAGACCTTAGAAGAATTGATGCATTTGAATTATAATTCCATCAAAGAATATTGATAACCATGGACTGCCAAAACAACAAACAAACCTGTCTTGGAAGAAGTATAGCCAGAATGCCCCTTAGAGGCAAGAATGGTGAGGCTTTATGTCATATATTTTGGACATTTTTGTTCTGTTTTTTCAATTTAAAAATCATCCTAATGGGGTTTACCCAGAGGGAGGGAGGTAGGAGGGTGTGGAACATGTGGGGGATAGGGTTGACAAGGACATGTTTTCAGGAGAGACCAGCCCCTGCTAAAGAGTATCACAATTGGTAAAATAAGGAGGCATTGAAAAAATGAAGGCCTTCAACAAGATGGACTGAAGCAACCACAATGGGGATGGGCTCAAGCCTAAGCTCAATTGTCAGGACTGATGTGATTTCATTCAGTTGTATACAGTGTCCCTGTGACTCAGAGCAGACTGGGTGATCCCTGACAACAGCAACAACATTCACTCTGCTGTGCACACAATTACTTGACTGATCACAGCTGATCCCATCATGAAATTCACTATATTTATTATACCACATCATGGGGAAGGCTTTAATGTCTAAACAACTGGAAATCCTACCCCCGCCATGTTGACAGAAAGCCTAACTGTCACACCAAGGAGTGCTGGGCACACAGATGTTGAAAGGGTACAAAGATCTTGTCCCATAGCAGAGAGTGAAAGTCATCCCTTAGAGCTAATGCCCTAGACTTAGACTTCTAGCCTGCTCAGTTGTGATAGAAGAAATTTCATTTGTTTCCCTTACCATAGCACTAAATAACGAAGACTCCAAGGGTCCTGGGTTTTTGTTGTTTTGGGTGAGTAGAGGACAGGAGGAAAGCACTGGATTGGAGGGGAGTTAAGGAGTCTGACTCACATTAGAGATGCCTGTGGAAGGAAAGACTGACCACGCCAGCTGTCTTTTAAAAAGGCCTGGCTATTTACTCACATGCTTGTAGTCCATGTTTATATCTTCTTTGGTGCTCTATATACATTCATGGCTTTCCGTTAAGCTAGCCAAACCCTTACTCACAGCGCAAGCCAAAATGGGAAGAAGTGATCTTATTCCCTCGTCTTCCAATGCTAGTGTGGGTTTTTCTCTGGCAGATGTCTGCTCACCTTAAGTTGATTTCATAGAGAAGCAACATATGCATAGATGTCTGTGTGTCCGGGGTGTGAAAGGGTAGCATTATTGATAGTACCTGAGGATTACTAAGTTCTAGCTCCCCTCAGAATATCTCTGATGAAAACAATGTGCCTTGACCCCAAGGAAGAATTGTTTTTCCTTTCTTTCCAGACATTCTTCAGGGACCAAGGGGATAAGCAAAGTCTGGGGATTCTATATGATTTTCTGGTGCCATGGAGCTCGGCTCTATGAAGCCCTCTGCTCTCTTCCTGTTGGTTTACAGGCTTCCAGCATGATGGATTTTCAAGCTTGTAGTCCATACCGCCCTAATGTTTCCATTTTCCTTCACCTCCAAGTCAGGCAGCAGGGATGGAGACCAGCTCCTCAAGCTCTGGCCCAGGCTCCTGAACAAAGTGGTTCCATGTGTGGAGGCAGTGTCTGACATGTTCCGTTGGCCATGTGCTGTTACAACTCTGTGGGGACACTGAAGGAATGCATCAGCAGGCTTGCCCAGGTATCTAAAACACATTTTCAAAATGTCAAGTGACCCTTGATGGCCAGTCTGCTGATTAACTGCAGCGTTCCAGAGGTCCTTGGAGGGCACAAGCTGGGGCCAAGTTTTAGTGTGTAATCACCTCTCCACTGAGTCAGAAAGCTCACTGCCAAGAGAGAGCAGCAGCAGAACATGTAACTGGTCGGAATGATTGTAGTTTCCCAATCACTAGCCTCTTCCAAGACTCTGTTTCAAATTCTCTATTCTCAGAGGAGCGGCTTGGGAATGTGGAACTGCTGCATGATGGACTCTGCATGAGCTCCTCTCTCCCCGTTTCTACCCCCTCAGCCCCCACGCTGCCTTTGCTACCTTAGCTGGATCAACTCACTTCCTCCTTTGTCAATCCTCTCCTTTTCCATCCACCTACACTCAGTAGCAGAGCCATCTTCTGTTAGGACATGTCTCAATCTTACTTGGTACCTGAAGAATACTGTTAAATGCTATGGAGATGATATGAAGTCAGCAACCAGGATCCTTAATCCAAAATATGCTATTCAATTTGTTAGTTTACATGAAGAATCAGTTCAAGGAAATACTTTTTTTCCCCCTCTTTTTAATTGCTAGCTAAGAAATACAGAGTCAAAAATACAAAAAAATAATTTTATGGTTGGGGGGGTTACCACAGCATGAGGAAGGTTGAGAACTGCAAAAGCCAACCAACCAGTCAACCAACTTCCAAGTGCCCCCTGCACCAATCCCCTCCCTCCAAAAAAAAAAAAACCCAAAGAGTTGCTGTCCAGTTGATTCTGATTCATGGTGACCCATAGGTTGCAGAGTACAACCACAGGGTTTTCCAAAATGTAACCACCCAGAGGGAGATCACCTGGCCTTTCTCCCAGGCTGCATCTGTGTAAATCTTTTTAATTAGCAGTAAGCACTTAATTGGAGTTGCCAGAAAGAAAGAAATGTAAAAGAAGCAGTCAGAACATCTCATAATATTTACAGAAAATCTGGTGATCAAGATATCTAATTAGTAATCATTTCAGGATAGAGACATGAACAAAACCAAAGCACAAAAGAAGACTTGGCATCAACATTATTAGGCATCTAGAGTCAGATGATATTAAAAAGTCTCTGCAAAACAAGATAATCAGCAGTAAGGGTCCATGTGGAGGCACATTTCAATAGCCAGAAAAATTGCTTTGTCCAAAATTAAGAGAAATAGTCAATAATGAAATCTGATATGGCAAATGCTTACTATGGGTTTTCATGATCTATACCAACCTTCCTAATATCGTGACTCTATAATATAGTTCTTCATGTTGTGGTGACCTCCAACCATAAAAGTATTTTCATTACTACTTCATAACTGCAATTTTGCTACTGTTGTGAATCAGGCGATGCACGTGAAAGGGTCCTTTGACTCCCAAAGAGGTCATGACCCAAAAGTTGAGAATCACTAATCTATACAGATTGATCCTTATTGAGTAAGTAAAGACTTATTTAATAGGCTGCAGCTACTCTTTAAAAACTACTATAATTCTCCAATTTAATATGTGCCCCCAATACATTGTTTCTTCACATCTTTCAACCATTCTTAAAAATATCAGAGGTGTCCTGAGCCCCGGTGGCTTAGTGGTTGTGCGCGAGACTGCGGCCCACTGGATTGGAGGTTCAAATCCAGCAGCAAAGCTGGGCTTCCTACTCCCACCACCAGAAGGCAGTGGTGCCCCCCAAAAACAAAAAAATATATATCAGAGGTGCCAGTTCCCCACAACTAGAACTCCTACCCAACTTCTCCCCAACAATTAAGTGTCTTTGTCTTTTGAAGTTTTATTCAAAACTCACTCCTCATATTTCTAGCACAAAACCAGGCAGTGGAAAGTGTTTGGGTGAGACCCTTGGTTCAAGAGTGGTCGTAAATAGCTGTTTCCTCTCCTGATCTTCTTTTGTTTCCTTGTCAAGTTGAGTGAGGGCCACTCTGCACTACGACATGCGGACCATCCATAGAAAGGCCACTGAAGAGAAAGAGGTTCCTGTCTCTCTCCACACTGAGCAGAGCTCAGGCCTTAACATGGAAACGTTTCTGCCCTTTGCAACTCTAGATCAATAGCTTTCCTTAAAGCCGTCAGACAGCTAAGACTGACTCATGAATTATTTTAGGAACCACACCAAAGTAAATGAGCTCTAGTTCCCAATGCTCAATTCGGTGAACATTTTGATGCTATGTGTATAATATCATTTAAAAACTCGTTCAGGTTTTCTTTAAAACGATTAAAAATCACTGTTCCAGATATGCCTTTACATAACAGTCATAAACAACCTGTTACCCTTGAATCTATTTCCACTTATAGTAGTAACTCCACCTGTTTCCGAGGAGATGGATGACTGCCCCATCGGGCTTACAAAGGTCCATGCAAATGCTGGAAATATAAGCACTGCTCTCTCTTTCAATGGGGAGGCATGTTGCTTTCCTGAAAGCCTAAAGGAAAAAAATCTTTTAAAATATAATTACTGTCTATATAGTGCTGAATGGCTTTAGCATTTAACCAAGGCATTACCCTTCCTATCAAAACTAGATTTGTCTCTTGCTTGTCAGCTGTTGCTCTTGTTTCAATTCTGACTCACAGCAATGCTTTGACAGAGTAGAACTGCCCCGGTGTTTTTTAAGTCTGTAAACCTTTTATTTGTTTATTTTTTTAGGTCTGTAAATCTTGACAGGAGTAGGAAGTCACAGTTTTCCCTTGAAGAAAACTTTCTGTTGTCATGGAAGATCATTTACTTGTGAATGGTGAACGGAAATTGTTTTCAATGATTCACCTCAAATCCATAACCAAGTACTTGTTAAGAATGTATCTCCTCTGCTTAGCGCAGTGCTTGGTGTATAATAGCTACTGAGTGAATGTTAGTAAATATTTGCATGAGTAAGTATGTCTCCAGCACATTTGTGGTAAGGAGTTTTATTGAGTCTAAATAATGAAAACAATGACTAATACTTTGAGCATTATCCTAAAGATACTTGAAAACTTCTTAAGAGTTTTATGTTGTTGTCTTTTTTTTTTTCGGCATCACTACCCTATGTTGTTGTCTTCTTTGTTTCTCAAAGTAAAAAAATGCTTGAAATTTTCCTTAAAGACATTAAAACTGCCAATTTTTATCATGCTGCTATACACTTATTTAATATTTTAATGCTCATTTACCTGTGAATTGAAGTAGCAGAACTGCTTAAATGGCTAATGACTGAATGGAAAAGGTAGGATCTCCGGAGTATGGAGGAAAAGCAAATGATAAATTTTTTTTGGGGGGGGGTGGGCATCACTGCCCTCAGATAAGCTGTTTTCATGTCAGGGAGACAACCTGAGACTTAGGAAATCAGGGTAGCATGTAGAAACATCTGGACGGCAAATGAAAAATTCAGTCAATTTTTCCAAATGTTTGATTTACCCCAACCTTCTTCTCTTATATGAAAGATCAGGGGGTCACTAGATTTGAGGGTAGCTAGATGCTTCCTCCTTCTCCTCTGACCTTTCTTGTGTGTTCAGGCACAATCAGTTGTCTCAAACCTTTGACTCTGAGCACATGCAGAGCCAGAAAAACAGCCATCGGGGGGTGGGGGGGGTGGGGGGGGTGGGCGCCAAGGAGCAAACCATCTGATGAATGGCTAACAGAACAAGATTTGGTGATGACTTCTTGAGCATTTCCAGTATATGAATAACACTATAAAGGAGCTTTAAAAAGTTCATGAATAATTGGAATTAAAAAATAATTGTCCATAATTATCTTGAGGCTCCTCTTATTAGCAACAATAAAGAGTAATATGTTTCCTGTAGATAGATATTCATCACCCAACGTGTGACAGCTCTAGAAATAGATCTACAAAGGGAAGTAGGACTTTATCTGATTGAAGGCCACTAGACACGCTATCAATAGTGCATAGAGAAACTTGGTAGGAGAAAAAAGAAAGAAAGAAAATATTCCACTTTAGGAAAGCTCATAGCTGTCTTCCAGGACTCACTGTAGTGAAGTAACATTTGAGAAAAAGTTCTGGGAGCCCAGCAGAGAAAGAATGGGATGTTCCATAGACATGACTTTTATCTTTCTTCTTTTGAAAACCCAACTTTCATGTGGTATCTTTGAAGATTAGAAGTTTGGAACATAAGAAACATTCTTTTAAGTGGTTAGAATAGTCAATATGAAATAAAGTGTAAAGAGGTGACGTAGGGTCACTCTGTGATGACAGCAGTAAGTATCTGTGACCAGACTGCTCTAGGTCCTCTCAGCACAGGCTTGTTACCATACTGCAACAGCTCATACAGTAAGAAAATATACAAGTTGGGCACATACGAGGTCACTAAACTAGTACTAAATGACCCCAAAACAAGGTAATAGCTAAAATATGAATCATAATAATACTGGCTGAACTCTTAGCATATTTAATATACACGAACCAAATTATTTAATAACATGAAGAAGGTACTATAAGTGATTCCTAGTGTGCAGTGAAGAAGCAGCAACATAATAAGTCATGTAACCTGCCCAAACTGACGGAGGTGATAAAGGGGGGAGCATCTTACTCTGTGGGTCTAAGATCTAAGCTGTGGGTATCCAGGTGTTAACATGGTGGTGAAGAAAATGAAGAGGCAGGGAAATGGATCCTTGGAAGGAGGTCATTCTCTAAAAACTCACCTGGGTTGTAGTAACTGTAACTCTTCATAAGGAAAACCCCATCTTCCTGTCTCAGAGCAACTGGTGATTTCAAAGGACAGAACTGGCGGATCAGAGCCCAATTAGTTATTCACTTATTTTCTAAGGCAAAATGTGTGGATGGTCTCATCCATTATCGGATGAGTTTGAGCCCCACTTCTTTGAAGGGAAAATGTACCAGTGGGTGAGGAGTCCAAAAGCAGACTTACTTACTAATACCAGCAAACCTTGATAGGTAAACAGAGGCACCATGGCCAAGAAAACAAGCAAGTAAGTGCACACACAATACCAACATGCATCTGAGAAAATACAACCTCGTTTTCTAAAAACAATCAATAGTCTGATGCCTGAATAAATAGGTGAGTTTCCCACTCACATAAAAAGAACACTCGATGGGGTTCAAAAATGGGATTCCCCTTGGGAATACGATAGTACTTAATCCATTGCTTTCTTAACAAAGCCTGGAAATGGGCATAGAGAAGAAAACAAGGTCCAGGCTGTGACCAACAAATGGGGTATTTGTCTTCATAATAGTTCTCATTCCTGGTCAGATTAAAGGTAACAATGACTTGTTTTGTTTTTTTAAGTTATAGAACCATTCCAAAAGGAACTAGAGCAGCATTCATGAATATTTGAACAACTTCTGGAAAAGACAGGCACAGTTGCTATGTGCATGTAATTTAGCAAGATCCAACTTAAGAATAAAGCTTTGAAGAATTATTATTAGTGACCAGATTTTAAGCAGGGCACCATTGACTGGGGGTGGGGGAGGGCTCTTGATTAAAACTTTGGTCTATATGGAGCAACCAATGTTCATAGAGTGCAAAAATAGTATTGTGATCCATTTATTGCATTTTAAAATGCCGCAGGATGCAGGGCGAACTGTTAAAAGTGGGGTGTCTGGTAACTGTAAACTATTATCAAGTCTACATGATATTCCCATCTTGCTTGCCGTTTTTTATTTCACTTTGTAATAAAACACAAAATGATTGGATGGACCAGTAGAAGAGTGTTTCTTCAAAACAAAACAAGACAGCCTAAGTCGCTTTATTCCCAGGTAGCACAGAGACCAACTTTAATTCAAGGCAGATGAGAGCTAACAGGGAGCAAATCCTTCTCTCCATCCACCCCGTCGGGGCCCTCGCGTGTTGCTCCACACTCTAGGAGTCTTTAACCCTGCTTACACCTCAGAGAGCTTCAGTCCTATAAACTGACTTAGGAATACCCATGGCTGCATCTGGATTCCAAGCAAATAAAACCAAGCCTCCTTAGCCTCCAGTGAGAGCAGCAATTCTCATCTGTCCTCAGTTGACATGCACCCAGCTAAAAGGCCTCAGCATTGGCTGGCCTTTGTCACTACTCTCTTGAAATCAGAATAGCTCATCTGGCTCAGTTGGATCAAAGAAGGACATGCACACGATGCAGAGCTGCAGCACTTTGCTATGATTTCCTCTTGAGGAGTATGGAGATGAAAAAGTAGGTATTCTTTGATATGCACCAGAAACAATAACCAGACCTACAGACTGAATTTGACTGTTGGCCTGGTAGGTTTTTTTCAAACTGCTGCTTCCACAGTTCTTCCATTCTTTGGAGGCTGTTGCAGAAGTTGGATTTGAATAAACTTTGAAGTGCAAGCCAAAAGCAGCAAGAAAAAAAGATTGTGAATGTGTCTGTTCTAATTGAGAGAGGGGGATATACTCAAGTTTATGTGCAGGTTTCAAGATGCCAAACAGTAGGGCTTGTTTCAGGCTGCCTAGTCTCCACCCTTAACCCAAGACCTCTGTTTCACAAATGTGGATCACCCTGCTTTGTTAGTAAATATTCTTGATTTTCATTCTGGAGAAATAAAAGGTCATTCTACAGAGGAAGAGGCTGAGATTCAGAAAGGATGGGTGTTATGCATGAGATCAAACCATGTTGATTAGACTCCACCTTAGACTGGAGGCCTCATAATAAAATACTTTGCAATTTTCTCCTTCTTAGATACAATGGTAAGTAAATGTCAAACTCTACCCTAAGTCAACTGAGCGTGAATACAATAAATACTCCTACTGATGACAATGACTGTGGGGAAGAGTTGCAGATGATGGAGGTAGGGGGTTGTGGGTGCAGTATAAAAGGAGTAAGAGAAAGTCATGGAGTGGATTTGAACCCCCCATGTCTGTACATGCTTCTGAGTAGAGCTGAGATGAGATGCTCCCCAGGGTGTGGGCTATCTGTCATCTTTCAGAGGTGCTGCTGGGTAACTTTGAACTGCTAACCTTTCCATTAGTGCTGGAGAGCACACTATTTGTTTCACTCAGCGATTGTTAGAATAAGAAACAGATTATGAGATGGTAAGTAGACTATGATCAATCATGCAGAAGGAGAAGGAACTTGATCACCTCAAGAGTTCCCTGATGTGACATAGAATTTAAAAACTTCATCAGTCTGCTGAAAAATCTAACATTTCCAGCATCTTTTCATGCCCTTTTGAAGATCAAAACAACATCTCCATCCACAATGATGAAGATCCCTGATGCCTGCTTGACAATTTCATTCACCAGTTCTTTAGTCGCCCAGATTTAAAAGTCAGTTCTATCTAGATACTGAATTCATTTAGGGCCACCGGGTGGCTCTTAATTTATCTTTATACTTTAATTTCAATGTAGCAGTATTTTGTCTTCTATCTTAAGTTTTTTCTCAGCAAGAGAGCGAATTAAAACCAAATACATCTGGAAAAATTCTGATTCCTCCTATCAATTGTAGTGGACTTCTGTTGTGTTGTCCCTAACAGAGAAATCTATTTCTTTAGGGAGTGGTGTTGGCATTGTGTATAGTGCTGATTACTCACAGTGGTGGAGCTAGCTCCCACCTAAAGAGAGTGCCCAGTCTTGCCATCTGTTTTAATTGCTAGTGTTATTAACATAAGTATCTTAAAGACTTGATTTTTTTTTTTTTTGCATCACTGCTCTCCAGTGGTAGGAGTAGGAGGCCCAGCCCCACTGCTAGAATTGAACCTCTGTCCCAGTGGGCCGCAGTCCTGCGCACAACCACTACGCCACGGGGCTCAGCCCCTAAGACTTGATTTTTAAAAGAGAACTTTATGTCCTCTTAGGTGAAGAGTCTAGACGTTCTCAATCAAGACATTGCTTTGGGGGAAAGACTTTCTCTCTGTTGACTCTAATGGAAGGTCCTTGTCTCTTTTTAGCCTTGGTTTCTTGGTTCCCTGGAGATCATCTATTGTGTGGTCTCTAGCTTCCCTCATGTCTGCTTGCTCTGTTGTTGGCTTATTGAAGCTACTCTTGTTATATCTCAAAAGAGATTCACAGAAAACATACCATACACTTATATACCCACTCCTTGCTTATCAGCTTTCTCATTATCTGATATTTCACATTTACTGCCATAATAAAAAATACACTTTGGGACTAGTCTTATGAGGCAGGTTGCTAAATTGCTCTGACAAGTTGTGCTGAAATGCATACCCAGGTAAAGCATATTTGATATTGTCAACCTCAGAACACCTCCTTACTGATAAAATTATAAAATGTATATTTTTATTATAGCTTTATTTTCTATATATCCAGTGGCAACTCACCAAAGTTAAATTGGAAACTGACATAATTCTTTACCTACAATTCTTATTTATTCTCTTTTTGAAAATGTATATTTTACTTACCACCATATCATGTAGATAGTTAGCTGCAGAGTAACTATTCAAATAACTAATTAGGAATTAATAGCTGAATGAGACACTAGTTAGAGGAGTGGAAGGCAATAACACTACAAAGAACATTAAAAAGATATTTTTAAAAGAAGTTTCCCTGGTCTTGAGGAGGACAAATAATTCAAGGAATAAAGTATACAGATTCTTGCTGCCTAATGTCCCCCTGGGATAATGCCCTACTACCTAGCTGTGTCCCCTGGGAAGGGGAGAAGAGGGTTGCCATCGAGTCTGTAGAGTCACTACTGCATTGGCTTGACTGCAGTCCCATAGCCTTTGTGTCAGCAACTGGGCAGCTCAACCCCAGGTGGTGCCAGTAGGGAGACACTTGGATGCAGCCTTTCCACTCAGTCCTTGCAGACTTTTTATTCTAAACAGGTCCTCTCACAGCCAATTGCAGGTGCAAATTTGGAAAGGCAGAGTCTCCAATGTGAAGAGCTATAGCAGTGTCCATGGGAATTACTTTAACAAATGCACATTAAATATATATACAAACATATACTACATATAATATGATCTTTACACAAAAATCCTATAACATAACATCCTATTTCAGAGAATATAATGTAGATGTTAAGCAATATATACATGAACTCTCAATATTTTAGAAAACTCTATTTTATTTATTCTTTAATGTTTACTTTTGAATGGGCAGTTCATTAGCTTAAAAGCTAACAAAAGTCACATAGTGAAAAGTAATCTCTTTCCTGCCCCTACTCTTGGATCCTGTGGTTTCTTTCCATGAAGATGACTTCTACTACAGCCAAACAAAATTTCTAAATTATATTACTTAACTAAGATTCATTCCCTAAATTCTTCAACCAACAAACATCATTATCCTGCAGATTAGAGCATGCTTTTCAAACCTGTTTCAACTCATCTTGATCCCCTTGGATGAAGATGCCATGGAGAAGGCTCCATGGTGATGGGTGTTCTCTAGGGAGCACTATCACCTCCTACATTACCCCGGCTAAAAGACTAACATCTGTGAAAAGTCAGCCTGCCTTTCTATGAATCTTGAGAGGAATATGTGTGTTCCAAGGGTGACATCCACTGGTCCATAATCATAACTGCATGTATAGGTTTTTAATATATGCAAACAAGAAAGCCTTGTTTTAAACATTATACCAGACATAGTCATTCAGAGACATTTATCCCTGCGGATGCCTATACTTCCAAGGAATGTGGTCAGGTTTACCTACTTGGCATCCCTGATGAGCCCTGTTGGCTGTGTGGTTGTGGTTGGACTGCTCACCCCAGCAGTTAGAAACCACCAGCTAGCTCTGCGGGAAAAAGACACGGGTTTCCATTCCTGTATAGAGTTGAAACTCACAGGGGCAGGTCTACCCTATGCTATGTAGTCTTTATGAGTCGGAATTGACTCGATGGCAGTGAGTTTGGTTTGAGATGCATACGACACCAGCTATAAAGATGTGCATCAATGAGTATTCATTCAATTGTACTACAAATACTATTGAACATCAACAATGAACTCAACAATGTTGAGTGGATTCTGATGAGCATGGCGGCTCGATGAGCAGAGTACAGCTGTGCTTCCCAGGATTTTCAATGACTGATTTGTTTCAGGAGTAGGTCACCAGCCCTTTCTTCTAAGTTGCTTCTGGGTGACCCAGAAGCTTCAACCTTGTAGCTCACAGCCACACAGGTTAGCCATGTGCAAGATCCAGGAATTCCCTGAACTCCATGTTAGTCACTCAGCACAGTGCCTAGAACAAGCACTATGATATTTTCAAATGAAAATAAGACATGTGCACATAGTGGGGAAAGGCAAATCCTGCATTCATTGGTGTCCCTGTTTGGTTGTATACATATGTTCTGGAATACACAGAAGTTTACAGCTAGAAAAACCAAAAATCATAAAGATTAATGACTGACTTATTCACATATGTATAACAATAGATAGTTGAATCTCATGTGCTCTGATTTCCAAAATCCAAAGTTCTGTTAAACCAAATACCAAATTTACTGCCATCAATTGATTCAAACTCATGGGGACCTCATAGAATAAAGTAGGAAAAGGAAACCCTGTGGATTTCTGAGACTGTAACTCTTTACAGGAATTGTCTTTCTGCCTCAAAGATGCTGATGATTTTCAACTGCTACTGTGCAAGTATATGCAAAATACCTAATTGTTGTGCCACCAGGGATCCTAAGACCACCCATTAATTAGGGGAATGGTTTGTTTGGGGTTTTTTTGTTTTTGTTTTCTTTCAGGTCTCCTAGCTTGCTGTGTAAGTGAAACAGGCTTGAAACACTTAGTGATGAAGATCAAGAGACAGCATCATGACAGAGGAAAGAATGCAGTTGCCAAAGACTTCCATTTGCTTGAATCCACAATCAATTCTTGGAGCAACCAAGAAACCAAATGACATATTGCACTGCAAAACTGCTGCACAAGGCCCATTTAAAATATTAAAGAGCAAATACGTCACTTTGAGAACAAAGACACACCTGGTTCGAACCATGACATCTTCAATCACTTCATATGCATATAAAATCTGAAAAATAAATAAGAAGGCCAGAAAATAATCGATGCATTTGAATGATGGTGTTAATAAAGAATGTTGAAAGTACCATGGTCCTCTGCAAGAATAAACAGATCTGTCTTAGAAGTGTAGCTAGAAGGCTCCTTTGAAGTACTCTGTCTCACATACTCTGGACATTTTATCAGGACTTTCTTATCGTTCCTGGAAAAGGGAACCATATTTGGTAAAGTAGTGGGACAGTGAAAAAGAGAAAACCCTTCAAGGTAACAGAGTAACATAGACACTGACTAGAGGCTGGAACATAGCGCTGATTGTGAGGATGGTGCTGGAGTGGGTAGAGTTTTTGTCTGGTGTACAAGGAGTTGCTATGTCAGAGCCTACTTCATAGCAACTAGCAACCACAACAAATGTGTCTGAATCTTGTGGAGATCATCTGCTCCTTTGGAATTATTCCCATAAAAACTACAATCAGGTTCACTCTTCATTCGACTTTTAGCACTTCCAGTTACATTACACTTGATCAAATCCAACCAGGCACTCTATGCCCTCTTTGACATCGAATTTAGATCTGTTATTCCCTTGTCCCTGGGTGTGTTGGCTCCCTCCTCCCTTTCTTCCTTTCCCAAATCCACCCTAGAGCCAATGACCCCATTGCTTTCTCCTCGTGTGTGGTTATCCTACTTATTCTCTATAGATAGTTATGTTAGTCTGGGTAGACTAGAGACACAAATTCATAGACACATATATGGATATATGGGAAAGGCTTATATACAAGAGGAATGGAAAATTGAGAAAGTATCCCAAACCAGTCCAGTACAAGGTCACAAGTCTGATGTTAGCCCATATGTCCAACACCAGTCCATAAAGTCCCCTTTGACTCACGAAGTCACAGGCCAGTGGGTGCAAAATCTCGGCTCTGGCAAGGGCCCCTTCATGGCTCCTTGTTTCCAGGGCTCAGGGTCCATCAGCAGTATTCATTGGCAGTAGAAGCATCTCAGCACTGGCAGGTGTCTCTCTGTGGTTTTTCCAGCTTCAGAGGTCTGGTTCCATTAGGGTAAGGCCGTGTGGCTTCTCCTCTAGCTCTTCCTGTTCCTCCGACATCTTGTCTTGTCAGTCGAGTGTCTCCCAACAACTGAGGAAATGGTCTCTCATCTCCACGAGAGAAATATCTTGAGACTTCCCAGAATTCTGAGAGAAAGCCATGCCCACAGAAGTCTCAATGGCTATCTCCAGATTGACAAGTTAGACTCTACCCCTAGACTTCCAATCATGAAATTGACATCAAATACATGACCGCCACAATAGACACAAGAAAAAGAAAAGAGAAATAAAAAGGGGGGGAAAAGAGAAAGAAAACACATACACCAAAAAAAAAAAAAAAAACCCACCCTATAAATAGTTAGAGGTCTGTCTGCTGACCCTTCTAAATGTTTTCCAATGCGGTCTGGTGAAGAGCCACACCCTGCCCACCAGTTTTTGGGATTCCTTGGGCACTTCATTGGTTTGCTTCCCTTGCTGCTCTGCTGCACTCCCTTTGTATCTTACTCTGGTGTGTGTGTAGCATGGGGCTAGTGGTTAGACTGGGCACAGGTCTCACTCTGTGTCTCCAGTACTGTCCCTTGGAACCTTGTAGGTGGTGAGGGACATTGTGTCTCATGGTGGGGCCAGTCCTGTGCTCCTCTCTGTGCATTGGCTGCTCTGAGTAGGATCGTTGTCCTCCAGGCTTGGTGGGCTAGGTTGCGATTCTCTCTCTGCCTCTCTCCCTCTTAGTTGGCTCCTGTGTGGTCTGGACATACCCACCACTTTCCCTGGACTGTTTCATCAGTACTGTCCTCTAAAGTGCATTTTTTCAGGGGATGGGGTCGACTTAGTGGGACAAGTGGAAAGTAAAAAGAAATAGAGAAAAGAACTAGAAGACAAAAGATATTTTCAGGCATAAATTTAGGCATGTGCATGTATACACACAAAATGATAGAGATATAGGTCTATGTACATAATTTTAAATGTTAAGCAGTAAGGTAGCAGACATGCATTGGGTCGCTACTCAAGTACTCCTTCAATGCAAGAACACTTTGTTCTAATAACCTGGCATTCTGTGATGTTCAGCTGCCCAAAACGATTGCGGAAGACAAAATGGGTGAATAAGCAAATGTAAAGAAGAAAGCTGATGGTGCTTGGCTGTCAAAAGATATAGTGTCTGGGGTCTTAAAGGTTTGAGGATAAACAAGTGGCCATCTAGATGAGAAGCAACAAAGCCCACATAGAAGAAGCACACCAGTCTGGGTGATCACATGGTGTCAACTGGATAAAGTATCAGGCATCAGAAGACCCCAAACAAACAAATATATCAATACAAATGATGGGGGTAGAATTGGCGACCCAAAGTCCATCTGTAGATAATTGGATATTCCCTCACAGATGGGTCACAAGAAAAGAATGAAACAGCCAGGGTGTAGCATTCCTCTAATTCTTTGATGCTTCATTCCCCCTCCACGCTACCCACCCTCCCCCCACTATCATGACACCAGTTCTACCTTACAAATCTGATTAGACTGGAACAGGTACACTGATTGTGTTAGACAGGGTTCCCCAGAGAAACAAAAGCAAAACACTAATAATTTTATGTATATTTATATAGACAGAAAGATATCTAACATAAGAAATAAAGTTAATCTATAAAATAGTATGAATGGCTCAGTGCAACTCACTTGCATGAAATAGCTAGGACACTGGCAGTCCTTCAAGTCTTAAGAGCCACCGGGTAATCCTTTGTAGAGCATTCAGGCTATTTGGCCACAGACAGCAAACAGCAAGGCAGGTCATCAACAGTCAACTGGGCGACAGGGTCCAACTGTCCCCAGCTTAAGGGATGCATATTCCAGTAGCAGGCCGAAGGAATCCAGTAGCAGGTTGAAGGAATCTCAACTCATAGCAACACAATCCACGGATTAGGTATCCCACAGGTAGTGTAGCTTGCAAATCGAGGCAAAGGACAAGCAAGGCAGCTTGCTGGTCCGAAGATTCAAAAGCAAGAGAGAGAAAGGTGAGGCTCACTGAGTTACATGTACATATATATCTCTGCCCCTCAGTTGATCTCACATGTGTTCATTGGCCACATTGTTACAACAAACCTAACTATCTTCTTTGGCCATGTTAGCACAACAAACCTGCCTAGCACATTGATACAGATATGGAATCTAGGACAGATAACCCTTCAGAAACAGGAGTGATATAGCCCTTCTACTCATGGGACAAACAACAGTAATGCAAATGAAAGGAGACAGAAGAGAGTGTAAAAATATGAAAATAATAATAATTTATACTTTATCAAGAGTCCATGAGGGAGGAGGGTGAAGAGGAGTTGAATCCAAGGGCTTAAACAGAAAGAAAAATTTCATAATTTATGATGGCAACATATGTATAAACGTGCTTGATACAATTGATGTATGGATTGTTATAACAGCTATAAAAGTCCTCAATAAAATGATCTATAAATCAAAAAAAGAAAAGAATACCAAGGGCTTGGCTGAGCCCCGGTGGCGTAGTGGTTGTGCACGGGACTGCGGCCCACTGGGATGAAGGTTCAATTCCAGCAGTGGGGCTGGGCCTCCTACTCCCACCACCGTACAACAGTGATGCAAAAAAAAAAGAATACCAAGGGCTCAAGTAGAAAGAAAACATTGTGACAATGATGATGGCAACATATATACAAATGTGCTTGACACAATGGATGGATATGATAAGAACTGTAAAAGCCCCTCAGAAAAAAAATGATTTTTCAAAAAAGAACTACAATCAGAAATATTAGATTGTAAATTTGTGAATATATAGGAAATCTTAAAAATCACCCAAACTAGTAAGCATTGCTCCTTCATGTTTGGTTCTCATATCTCCTGCCAAAATATCTATTTGCAGGTTTGCTGCATTTATAGCCTTGGTATGCGACTTCTTGTAGGTGCAACTCTCTTGTGGAAATGGATTTTGATCCTCGGACACCAGTGGTATTAGTCATGGTTTGATCAGGGTAGTGAAATCATGATGGGAGTTTTATATATAACAGAAGGTTATTGAAGGGATTGACCTCAAGCAATTGTGGAAGCTGGTTTACTTTTGGTCATTTCTTGCCCTTTTTTTGCTGGACCTGAGATCAGTAATACAGGCAGTTAGAAAGAAATAATGATTCTGAAGTGAGAAAGCAAAGGCCTGCTGGAACTAACGCTGCCTCTCATAGAATTTAATCTTCCAATTGCAATCTCATATTAACAAGGTGAGCTAGCCAGCCTAGGATCGTGTGTACGAGCGACATTCTCCTTTTGGTTGTAAAAATAGAGTTGTTGGTGCTTACTTACATCTTTCAAATTACATGCATACCTGGACAGAAATATCTTGGAACCTGAAATAACAGTTTAACTAAATTGTCATAGGCAAATAAAAAAAATAGAAGAATTACTTTGCAGGACATTTCAGTTAATTATGAGTTAATTCTCTCTCCAAAATCATAGCTAAGGATAATCTATGACTTGCTTGGCTAAGTAAATGCTTTCAAATTAATGAGGTTGGTGATGACTAAGAAAATACATGAAATACATGCACAATTTCGAGTAGAAATAGCATAGGCACTTTATTTTACCTAATGAAGATATATCTTGGATGGAAATGAGAGAAATGAAAAATGAGTACTAGATTCATATGCATTCTTTTTTTGTTTATTTCTTTTTTTTTTAATTTTATTGGGTGCTCTTACAGCTACTACAACATTCAGTACATCATTTGTATCAAGCACATTTGCACACATGTTTCTACATACATTTCCCAACATTTTCCGCTTGAGCCCTTGATACAAGCTCCTCCTTAAAAAAAAAAACCCTCCCCTTTCCCCTCCCTTCCCCATTTTTTTAAATGAATCATTTTATTGGGGGGTCATATGCATTCTTAGAAAATGTAAAATTCTTCAATAATCTCAATAACCACCTGAATTTCCTCTGGAAAGTAAGTCCCATTTTAGCTGGAGCAGGAGAAGACCAGTGCTAGAGATTTATTCTATTCCTTTAATATATTTGTGTTAGTTGACTAGAAAAACAAATTCAGAGACACTCATATGTGTATAAGAAAGAGCTTTATAAAAGAGGAACTGTATATTAAGAAAACATCTCAACTCAATCCAGATCAAGTCCAAGTATGCTATTAGACCATATGTCCAATACCAGTCTCTGAATTCCTCTTTAGACTCACACAACATTTGCAATGACTCTGAATGCAGGCCAGTGGGTGGAAAGTCTTGTGGAGTCAATGGTAGTGGAAGCATGTCAGTGCTGGTGGGGGTCTCCACATGGCTCCTTGTGCTCCATGACTCTGGTTCCATAAACATATCCAAGAGAAAATGCATCCCCCAGGAGGAAGACAGGAGTTCCCAGAATTTTTAAGAGAAGGTTGTGCCCACAGAGTCCTCATTGACTATGACCTGATTGACAGGCTAGACCCCACCCTTCACAAGCGGACAGTAGATTATGTAACTGCCACAATATCCAATGACAAACAAGAAGTCAGGGTATCGCAAATGGCTAAGTGCTAAGCAACAAGTTGAAACCACCCAGTAGCTACACAAGAGATGGTCTGATAATCTGGTCCTGCAATCAGTACAGCCTAGATATTGCTATGTAGCAGTTCTGCTCTGTGAGTAGAAAATTCTGTGAGACATAGGAGATCATTATGAATCTGAACCAGTTCAATGACACCAATAACAACAGCAATATTCACAGCAGGGGATTCAGTCTGCTTATGACTTTATGGAGCTGGAATCTGAGGCTACACTCTGTAAGAAGACCTAACGGTATTCTTTCATGGTAGCTACAACAGGGTCTTTTGCAGTACTGATACCATGATCGTGACGGCTTCAAAATTTCTTCCAGGAGACTTTTCAATTGGATTTCCTTTAGGAAGGAACTCTGACAGCAGTGGAATGTCCTATGGTCATTCCATTGCATTGTTTCAATTCAATCATATCCAAGATCATATCATGGAGCTCATGGATCAAGTAGCAACCCTTAATTGATTAACCAAAAACAGCTAAATTATTATTAAAAAATTCTAGTAATAACTTTAATTTGATTTAGCATGGAATTGAATACTAGCTATTGTTTTCTTCTGGTCTCTTTATAAATTTAATTAAAATTCTGAGCTTACCTAATCCTTTCTTTATATTTAATTTATAATATCCATTTTTAGAATCAATCTCATGACATGTTAAAAAAAACTCCAACAAGAGTTGGCAAATACTATGACTATTCAAGCTTTAATTTTTAATAGCCTATACTGAAGGAGTCAGAGATGTACAAGTAGTCATGAAAAAGCTCTGCTAAATATCACTGGATGCACTAATGTCTGGTATGTATTTGTGAATAGTCATGATATAATTAAGAAAACAGCATAGCATAAAGTCCTTTGTATGGTCCATTCTGAATATTCAATCTTATACGTTAATCATGCTTGCTTACGTTGGCATAAAAATGTGAGTACTGAGTTTAAATAATGTTTAAAATACAAGTGTGGCTATCTATAAGACAAAATTAATTCGTGTTTTGTGTCCCCAAAATAATATATGTTTTGTGTTGAAAACCTTATTACTGGGATAAAATGAACTTCTAAAAGTGTTTTTTTAAGGTATGCCCTTAAAGGAGTTAGCATGAATGAGTTACTAAAACCAGAAATTTAATCCTGAGACTATAAGAATTTCTATATTCGGCCATCTGAAATTTCTATGTAGCATGTCAATGTTTGCATGACAAAAACCAAGCTACTTTCACTTGAACTAATAACAAAACAAAATCATGCTGCATGAAAAATGCCAAAGTGACAATCAAAATGTGTGCTACTTGATAAAAACTCAACAATTGAGGACACAGAATAATGATAACGACTTAAAGTCAAAGGACACCCAGCTCCAAAGTTAAACATCTGAAAAAGGAACTCAGAGAAGCGATGTGAAGGAGGATTATGTATGGACAAGAGTCAATACCTGTATGCTGAAGGTCCTTTTGTGTTCATCTAACTGTTAGAGACCTTAGTCCCTGGGTTAGTCCAGGTAGACTAGAGAAATAAATCCATAGAAACTCTTTTTTCTATAAGACATAGTTTTATATAAAAGGTGATTGTACAAGGAAAGTATCCCAACCCAGTCCAGTCCAAGTCCATAAGTCAGATATTAGCCCATATGTCTGATACCAATCTAATAAAGTCCTCTTCAAACTCATGAAACATATGCAATGACACCGAATGCAGGATGATCACAGGCCAGTAGATAGAAAATCTTTGGATTCAGGGCTGACAATGAAGCATCTCCAAGGGGGTGAGCAGAGAAAGTCTCCCATCTCCAAGGAGGAAAATTCAGGAATTCCCAGAATTCTTAGCATAAAGCCATTTCCACACGGAGGCCTCATTGGTTATGTCTTGATTGACAGGCCAAACTCCATCACTTCACCAGTACATTGACACCAGATTATGTAACTACCACAGTCTCCCTTAGGGGTTGAATTCAGAAATAGTACAGGGCAAAGTAAAGCTTTACTAAGTATCTTTGCTGAAAAGGATTTTACAAATGGGATTTATCTCTGATATACTAATTGAGACACAGCCCTGTCCATTATAATTGAAACAACTGCATTTTTCATTGATGCTATCAGAGCAATATTTTCTAAACACATAGTCAAATTCACTAAGTCTACTCTGACTCAAAGCAACCACACAGAACAGAGTAGAATGGTCCTATCAGATTACCAAGGCTGCACATCGTCATGGAGACAGACTGCCACGCCTTTCTTCCTCAGAGTTGCTTGTGGGGGTGACATTTTGGTTAACTATGCCATCACCAGGTTTTTTGAATCCAAAATTGACATTGAGGGAAGCATCAGTCAAAATACTAAATAGTGTCTGATACTGGGGAATTCTGCTATAAAAGTCTTATTAAACTGTTAAAAATGTCACTTTGAAGATTTAAGTGTGTCTGACATAAGCAATGGTATTTTCAAATGCCTGCTATGCATAAAAAAGCTGGACAATGAATACGGAGGAGTGGACATATTTGAATCATGAGGCTAATGAAAAACACTGAATATATGATGGTCTTTTAAAAGAATAAAAAATGTGTCTTAAGTAAAATAAACAAAAAAACCTATTGCCATTGAGTTGATTTCAACCCATAGAAACCTTGTGTCACATTTACAAGGCTACAAATCCATGGGATTTCTCTGAGGAGAGGCTGGTAGGTTTGAACAGCCAACTTTGTCGTTAGCAGTCCAATACTCACTAACAAAAGACTCACCACTGGGCTCCTGTCTTGGGAAAAGTGTGCCCCAAATTCACCTTGAAAGCAAGTTGACAAAATCTTTCTCATGTACCTTGAATATTGGGTTAGACTGAATAATCTAGAGAAACAAAACCAGTAACAATCATATCTGTATAGGGAAAACCTTTATGTAAAGAAGTAATCTTGTTTGAAAAAGAATGAAGTAATCTTGAGATGGGTTTTGCAATTATATAGAATATATATTTCTTTGAAAAACAAAATAGAGTTAATTTTTAAAAAGCTAGAAGGAATGAAGATTCAGAGCCTTAAAAACTCTCAAGATTCCTTACTTCTGTAATCTGAACATTAGTCTGAGGAAGAAAAGTAAAACTGAAATGGCAATATATTCTTAAGTGACATTCATGTTCATTTAAACAAAAAAAATTAAAAATAAAAAAATGTTTTAGAGAAATACTCTTAAATCAAGAAGGCAATCCATCTCAGTCTAACTTAAGACCATGGTTGTGGACCAGAACTCTCTTCAGACTTGCATGACCACAGGCCTATGATATAGAAGGGTGAAAAAGGATCAGGATGATTTCAGGCTTGAGTCACATGGATATGGCAAGGTTCCAAGAGCTCTAAGGATTAGGGGACCCACATATGGCTGCCCTGAGGCATAGAGTCTGTCAGGAAGACTTAAGGATAGAGAGAGAGAATGGAGGGGTTCCCAGTTTGGGTCTAATAAAAAGGCCACACCTCCCAGGAGGCATCGTCAGTCTGTCATTTGATTGACAGGTTAGATTCTTCCCCTATTCAGGAGTGTCTGGTTGACATAATGTCTAACTTCCAGAGACCACCATCCCCTATCAACTTGACACCTAAATACCACTCTTTAACCATTCATAATCTTTAAACGAAGACAATGATAAAATTATAAATTATAAATTCATAATTAAATATATAATTATAAATTTAAATTATAAAATTATATTTACAGCAGGAAAAAATGAAAACACATATAACCAAAAATACATCCAACCCATTTAAATCTTATGTTCTATAAGTTGTGTTCACTTATAGAATATTCTATATAAAATATTCTATGCTTAACATTTGCAGTTTTGTGAATATTCACACCTTAACCCTATAATCCTATGAACATTGAATCTACCCATCAAATATAAGCCAGTCACTTTTTCCAAACCCCCCACACCCACCATTTTGAATATTCAGTTTCTAGACTGTCTATTCCTTTCAACTTAGCCTTGTGAAGGGAAAGGCTGTTCTTTCATGTGAGAAATCTTCCTTCCCTTTGGAGGAACTTCGGGTGCCTGCATTCATAAGCAAAACAGATCATCCACCAAGTCTGCAGGCATTGCAGACCAACTCCAAGGTCAAGCATGCTCCTCTTCATCTGGCTGAGCTGGAGTCAACCCAGTGCTACCCACTAAGCTAGACCAAGGGGTATTGTAGCAGACAAGGGAGTTTGTTCCCCACACTATCCGCCCCCCTGCTTCAGACCACTGGTCCCTTTGCATATCTCAACAACCCGAAACCCCTTGGGTTAAGTCATAGGCTCAGATTCCCTCAACTCTCTTTAAACTTCAGACCAGCTTTTCTCTAGTCTTTGTGAAGGAGGTCCATAGGTCTTGGACTTAACCAGTCTCCCCCACTTGGACTCAACAGGTGAGTCCAGACCATCACCTAGTGAGCAGTGCAGGCTGCCCACAGGCTCCCTTTAACTTTCTGTCCTAGAGAGGGGTAGTTTTCTGAAGGTTGCAGACTTTTCCAGGAAATTGCTAGAACTGATTCAAAAATCCAAAGTTGCCTTTATTTCTCCTTCAGTCTCCCAACAGTTCTAATCTCCTGCCTTCTCAAATGCAAATGTACTTTCACTGGTCATTGGGTAGGGCTAACCTTTTCTAAACTGTCTACCTGGTCTTCAAACAAAATGCAATTTCCTGGAGGCAACTCTTAATGTGTCCCTTAACTGATCCAGTTATAAAATGCTTAAAACAGTTTCTCTCTAAAAACAATTTCCAATGTTCATTTCTATCACGTGAAGTCAATAGCAAGTAAGTAGGAGAAAGAAATATAATCCTCTATATACATATCCTTAAAAAAATCTTTAGAACATTCAAATTCCTTCCTTTCTTATCTAATATGGCCCATGCATGTGCAAATGGACTGAGGCCTCAGGCAGGATCAAACCAGGGTCTGGCCTTCTGTCAACCATTTTCACTAAGCAGCATAGCTTTTGACTCAGTAAAGTTCAAAAGGTGCTTTACAAAAAAAAAAAAAAGGTGCTTTACTTCTCTGAGTTTCAACTAAACCTCCACTACATTCCTTTACTCCAGTTTAAGTGGAAATGCTAATCAAACACAATGTGTAAAAGTCAAATTTTTCCTTTCTATGCCCTTTCCAGACAACAATTAACAAAACTATGAGGCTGTATCTGACTCTGGACATCCAAAAGAGAAGGAAAATCCCGCTTCACCCAACAGTCAAGAAGCAGAGGTCAGACAAGCTTCCCTCTCATCTTTCTATAGCACCCCTTTGCCAGTATCACAGTGTGTTAGCCTGGGTTGTCTAGAGAAACAAAATCAATGACGTGCATATGTATAGGCAAAAGCTTTATATCCAGAAGTAATCTTATATTATGAAGATGATCCAGATCACATAGACCAACAACGTAATATCAAACTTCCACAAACATCCAGAGGAAGCAGCCCCAAGGGGACAACTCTCAACAAGATGGTTTAGCATTGTGGTTGTAACCATGGATCAAACAGGATTAAATCATCTTTGATTCTGTTGTGTATGGGACTGCTAAGGCTCAGAACGAATTCCAAGATACCTGAGGACAACAAATGCAGTTATGCTAAGCATCAAGTTTTGTTTTTACTTACAGCTTTCTTATTAAAAGCTGCTTCATTATTTTTCTTCACTATTTCCATTTACTTGTAAGGAAATTAAAACTTACCACTGTTTAAAAGTTGATAAATGAAAGACCTGAATTGAAACTCATACATACTTCTTGCAGGATACATTTTTGTTCTTGACAAGACCAGCACATAGTTTTATCTCAGGAAATCATTGGCATAGGCCCATTGAGACCAGCCCTTTTCCATGGACCCTGGTTCCAGCCCCTTGAGGATGAATGATCCAATGGACCTTTGTCAGTTCTTCCTGAGTCTTTGATGACATTTTCTTTGTTATGGAGAATAGCATCCATGATTCCCACAGAGATATCCTTTCTATTCCCAGGCTTCAAAAATGCAAAATTACCTCATGGAATCACTCCTGGGACTTGCAAAAATACAAGAACAAACTACAAAGAAGGAATAGATTGTTCACTTCAGAGGAATTAGTGACTGAAAACCCTCTAATAGCATTGAAACATTGTCAGGTACTCAAACCTAATAACGTTAGATTTAGCAGAACATTATCAGATAGTAACAGAAGATGACCCTCTCAGGTTAGAAAGCACTCAAAATACGACTGAGGACAAGTTTTATTCTCAAAGTAAAATTAGCCATAATGACACAGACTATGGGATGAAGTTTAGGGGACTTTTATTTGCTGGTGGGTCCCTACTTAAAAAGAGAAGAAACAGTTGCAAAAATCAATTAATAATTGGAACTTGGAGTATACAAAGCATGAATCTAGGAAAATGGATAGTTGTCAAAAAAAATTAATGGAATGCATGAGATTGATATTCTAAGCTGAAATGAGTGATACTGGCTATTTTGAATCTGAAAAATCATATGTTTACTACTCTAGAAATGACAGTGTCAAGAGGAATGTCATTTCATTCATTGTTAAAAGGAACATTTCAAGATCTATCCCAAGTGCATCCTGTCTGTGACAGGATGAATAATGTCAACCCCCATACAAGGAAGTCTAATCAATACAACTATTACTCAAATCTATGCACCAGTTATTCAACCCAGTGATGAAGAAATAAAAGAATTCTATAAAATTGATCAAACATGCAATCAAGATGTATTGATCATTATTGACAATTAGAATTCAAAAGTTGGAAACAAAGAGGAACTGAGAATAGCTGCAAATACAATCTTGGTGAAAGAAAAAGGATCTAGAGATTTTATGATGCAATTTTCCAAGTCAAATAACTTGTTCATATCAAATACCTTTTTTTCAACAGCACCAAAGCAACTATACATGCAAACTTTGCCAGATGGAACATATAGAGCGTAAGTTTTCTGCATCTGTGGGAAGAGATCATGGAAAAGTTCAGTATCGGCAACTAAAATTGTATGGGCCAGGGTCCAATCAGGCAGCCCCCTGGACTGAGCAGTTCCCTGGAACTCTCCCTGGAAGGCAGACTCCTGGATCAGACAGTCCCTTGCACCTCTTTTGCATCACCCTTACTAAGAAAGAGATGAACAACCTGCTGAACTTTGTAAACCCTTCCTCTGGCATTTCACAGGGCTTATCTCCCTGAAGGGCACAGCCCCTTCACAGAGCTTCTCTCTCAGAGCCCAATCTGTACAGCCTCTGTCCTCAGTGTTCCAGGAGGTAGATCTGTGTTCTCACAAACCAGATCGACTCAGACCCTGCAACTGCAACATCAGTAAGCCTCATCCCCTTCTTGGTACATATGTCCTTGGCTCAAGCCCTATATATGACCCACTGCCTCACTGCCAGGTACAGCTTCCCTGGCCTAACTCTCTGGCCTCAGGACCGCTCAGGAACTCAAGATTCTCTCTCTCTCTCTCTCTCTCTCTCTCTCTATCCTGTCCCTTCTCTTCCCAAAAGTCCTTCACCACCTCCAATAAAGCATATCCTCTTCATCCCTAACTGAGCGCTGTCTTCTTTCTGTGGGTATGTTCAATCTCTGAAAAACTAGGCCAGGAGCTGACTGGAGCAACTCATCAATTGCTCCTTTGTAGTTTCAGGTTGATGTAGAAGAAAATGGAAAGAAATCCATGATAGACAAAATAGGACCATACAAAGAATATTGAAGAGCAAGGACTGCCAAAAGAAGCCTTGGTGACATAGTGGCATCAGCTTGGCGATGATCTGTAAGATCAGCAGCTCAAACCAACAGCTGCTCTGTGGGAGAAAGAGAGAGCTTTCTATTTCCACAAGCAGTCTCACAAACCCACAGAGGTAGTTCTACTCTGCCCTAAGGGTCTCCCAGAGTCAGCACTGACTTGAAGGTAGCAAGTTGGGTTTGGTTGTCCAAAAGTACAAATAAACCTGTCTTGGAAGAAATATAGCCAGACTCTTCCTTAGAACCAAGGATGTGAAGATTCATCTCACATACTTTGATAAGTTATCACTATCAGGAGAGAACAATTCCTGGGAAAGGACATCATGATCTGCAAAGTAGAGGGCAGCAAAAAAGAGAAAGTCCCTCAACGAGATGGTTTGACATGGTGGCTACAACAACGGACTCAACAATTATGAGGACTGTGTAGGAGTGGATGGTTGTGTTAGCTTGGACAGACTACAGAAGCAAGTTCATAAACACTCACATGTGCATAAGAAAGAGTTTTATATATATGAGAAACGTTAAGTACATTAAGAAAATATCCCAACCCTGTCCAGTCCAAAGCCGTAAGTTCAATATTAGCCCATATATTTGATACCAGTCTGTAAAGTCTTCTTCAGACTCATGAAACACATGGAAAGACAACAAATCCAAGATGATCACAAGCCAGATGGGTAGAAAGTCTTTGACTCCAGTGGCATTGTAAACATCTCAGCACTGTCATGAGTCTCCACGTGGCTCCTCCAGCCTCAGAGGTCTGGTTGCGTCCATGTGGCTTGTTCGGCTCAGGGCACTCGGGTAGCACCATGTGGTTTCTCCTCAGGGCGATCTTGCAGGAAATAAGCCTTGCAGGTAGAGAGTCTCCAAGGAAGTGAACCAAGGGAAGACAGTGTCTCCGCCTCCAAGAAGGAATTACATTTCCCAGAATTGTCAGGAGAAAGCCATGCCCAAGCAAAGGTCTCATTGGCTATCTACAGATTGACAGGCCAGACTCCACCCTCACCCTCTCAGTTCTCAAACTGACACCAGATTAGGTGACAGCCACAGTGGTTTTCCTTCTATTGTACACTGGGTCACTAGGCATCAAAATGAACTCGATGGCACACAAGAACAGTCTCAATTTGGGGGGATTAATGAGTGTGGGACTAAAGTCATTCCCATATAACTAGTCATCAGAAAGCATTGTTTTTGTTATTCTATCATACTTGTGGTTGACATATCTAAGCAATAACTGGTATGTTAAGACAAAGGTAAATACCCTTGTCAAAAAATAATATTTATTAGGCGTAAGCTCCAAACTTCCAGTATTTGAGAGGAATTTTCCTGTTATGTTATGACACCATCTTTTCAGACATCCTCTTTTATTTTTTTTGAGAGTAAATAATAGAACTTTTTCCCCAACAAACCTTTTTACTGGGAAGTAATACAGATATGCCATTCCATTGTTCAATCTCAGTACTGTACAATTGTTAACAATCAGTTTGAAAACGTTTTCTTTCTTGATATCAATTCCCCTTTTGCCCCTTCTCTACTGTACCCCCAAGGAGCGCTTATTCTACTTGCTGTCTCTGTAGGTCATCAATCTTGGGTTTCATATACTGAAAAACAGAAAAAAAAATATTACAATATTTCCACAGGGCTATCCCTAATGACAAAATACACCAGCACTAAACTTCAATATGAAAAAAGAAAACCCAAAAACACACACACAAAAATAAATGAGCCAAAAAAGACAACAAAGAATGCTGAAAACAGAATCAGGCCCATTTTGGGGAGAGCAACTGACAAGGTTTTAACTTTTCAAATCAGGCTTATCATTTTGATCTCTTACGGTCATCTTTTCAATGTTCTCTGTTTTTAATCAGTTTATGTCCGTCCCTCCATTATGTATAGAGTTTCTGCATACCCCTCTCAACCCATGGGTCACCCTTCCACAGGGGTTTCCTGATTCATACCAGTAAAAAGATTACAGTTATGAAGTAGTTATGAAAATAATTTTATGGTTGGGGGTCACCACAACAAGAGAAACCATAAAAATCACAGCATTAGGCAGTCTGAGAACCACTGGTGTAAAGGGAAATCAACAGAAACTTTTTTCCAGTATAGATCTCACAAATGTATCTTGGGCTCCCATTGTTATCCATAGCCTGCTGCAAACCAGAATCTCACCATTTGGGCTTAGTTCCTCCTTCGACTTCGGAGTACATGATTCACTAACCCATGCTCACTGAAGTTGGTGTTCCACTTCCATGTGGATTTAGTTGACATCTTACTTATCTGAGTGCTTGTTTGGAGACTTATGCCTGTAAAACCCCAGTCACTATCCTATCTGATAGCCAGGCACCATCTAATTTCGTCACTACATTTTGCTCTCGCACCCGTCCCATCTGTGTTAGCTTCCTACAGGAGAGTATTGAGTGGGGCTATGGTCTAAGAACTGATTGTGCTTAACTTGGAGCTAGGATTCAATGCGAGCCCCACACCCATTCCTGGATCTACAGACATCCTCTTTTAAATACATATATTCTTGGAATGTATGTATTGAAACTATTAAAAGTCTTTGATGAGCCATTAGAAAAGAATTAATCCAACGTTTTTAAAGGATCCACTTTAAAGTAAGCATTTTAATTTTGTTTATTCATTTCATTTATAAGCAATATTTAATGACCACATACTTGATACTTTTTTATGACAGGAGTGATAGATACACAAAGACCAGCTTTCTCTTAGAGCTTTTGAGCTAACAGATATTCCAAAGTGGGTTTTATTAGACCACCTCTAAAATTAGGCCCTCTGGGAATTGCTGACTACAATACATGCAGCTTGTCACAAAATTTCCAAGAAGCTCTACCGCGAATTTTGTTATAGTTACCACTAGTGTCTCCAGAGTGTCCTTTCTTCTTCAGAACACTTCAAGTCTGGTGTAAGACTTGGCTTTGGGAACTTACAACTGTGTGACGGTGGGCAAGTAAGTCACTTCGTGCCCCAAGAAGGAAACATTAGTATGTGACTAAAGGAAAAAAAATACTTCAAAAGGGAAAACCCCTGGGGCAGGAAGTGAGGCAAGCGATGCGAAAGGCCAGAAGCAACATCAGACCATGATGCCAGCCTGAGTCTGAGTGAAAAATAGGAAGGAGTGGGTGTACAATCCAAGACCATTCAACAAAGTAGTCAGAGTCCTGAAGACAAAGTCGGTTTCATGTCTCCTAGGAGCCTATCTGCCTCAGCCTCTCTGTTATGCTGAGTCATGGGCTGGGAGTAGCCACTGAGATTCAGTCTTCGACAAGCAAATGCAGTGATAGCGTTTAAAAAGCCCAGTTGAAATTAGTTGTAGTTTTATGTAGTACATTTTCCGAATCACTTTTGGAAACACTGGCCCTCACTAATTAGCCTTAATTACTTCATTAATAAAATCACTGAATACATTTTCTCATCCTTGGTGGTACAGTGGATTTTGCATTGGACTTGTGGTAACCACATGTGCAGGAGTTCAACCCACCCAGCTGCTCTCCAGATGAAGGATGAGGCTGTCTGCTCTCATAGAGATTTGTGCCTAGAAATACTGATTACCTGAGTCATAGCACACTGGGTGTGGTCTGGTTTGATTTGGAGAAAAGGGGTGATAATATAGCCCCAAATCCTAAATCACTCCCCAAATGCCAAGAGTAAGAGTCTGCATTGTCTTTTAACTCTCATACCATTATAATGAGTATTTAGTATTCATTAAATAATTTGCAAGAAGAAAGCACTTGTGTTTAAATGACCATATTGACTAATATTTTTCAGTCTTCTTTCTTTTGTTAAGTGTTCAAAACTAAAATAGGCTAATTGCTGAAGGCCAGTGTCTCCTAAGTAGACAATACCATCTTCTGGGGTATGCTGAAACAAACCAAGGGAGCTGCAAAAGCAGATACCTACACTTTATCCTGGATTATGGCCTGTAGTACAAAAGCTAAATTTTTTTTTGGGGGGGGGGTGTTTGTTGCTGTTGTTGTTGTGTGTTTTAAAGGGGGCAGTAATCCAAACAACCTTGGAAGCCTATGTGATCAAGGCCCTGTAGTCCAGGGTTAGTAACAGCTCTGGGAGTGGTTCACAAGTTTGTCTACGTCCATGGCATTATGTTTCTCTCCAGGTCAATGTTGTTTCTGTTGTTTCTTTTAGGTGCCCATGAAGGAATGTCAGTAGGAATGTCTCATTGGATTGTAATCTTTAAGGAAATCAATTGTGAGCTCTTTCTCCCAGGGAGCCACTAATGAGTTTGAACTGTCAGCTTTCAGTGACCAGTCATGTGCTAAGCCTATTGCTTCACCTGCAAGCCCACAGTTTCTCCCTACCAGCAAACCATGCAGAAACATCAAAAGAAAACTCAACATTAAAAGAAGCACACTGAGCCCCGGTGGCGTAGTGCTTGTGCACGGGACTGCGGGCCACTGGGACAGAGGTTCAATTCCAGCAGTGGGGCTGGGCCTCCTACTCCCACCACTGGAAGGCAGTGATGCCGCCCCCCCCTCCAAAAAAAAAAAAAAAGCACAGCAATAACTGAGTTTGCTGCTAAAGGGTCTTTGCATTTGCCTAATTACACAGCATCTGTTTTTCCTTTTACTGGATTCTTCAACAGAAAGGGAAAAAAAATTTAATGTTTTGACCAACAAATGATCAAGTAAGATTCTGAAGGTTATTATCTCTCAAGAATCAGTTACAAGAAAGAACATTGTTCCCAGTAGGAGATCAGTTAGAGATCAGTTGGGAATCCAAATGAGTTCTTTTCTGTATAAATATTTAGTTTATTGACAAGCTGATGGTGGGGAGTCCAAGATTTAATTTTTCTCTCTCCAAAAAGGATGACAATCTCTGGGATTTGGGCATGTTCAGAAAAACATACTTTCAGCAAAGTGTGGTAATAAAATCAAGCAGAGCAGAGCGAGATGGTCTCTCAGTTTATGTCACTGGGATGGGTCTTTACCTCTCCCTGGCTCACCAGGGTTTTTTGTTTTATTTTCTTTTATATTTTTGTTTTGTTTCCAATACCTTAGGGCAGTGAAATTTTGGTGAGAGGACAAATACTTCCCTGGAACTTATGAAGGATGAAACATGACATTAAGGAGGGCCAGCAATTTACAGCTATTACAGAGAAGACCAAACTGTGCCTCAGCCTTCAGAAAGTTTACCTCAATGGAATCCAACAAAACTAGTATTAAACTGTGGGGGCAGAATGGAGTGGATGGGGAGCTGGGAAACAAAGAGAATGAGAAGAAAGACAGCCGCATTATTCTGGAGAGGAACATAATAATCCCAGTGAAACAGTCTCTCCTTGGGTCTCTGCTTCATATAACTGAAGCACACTTACAACCTACCGAACTTTCCCCCTGTGGGGGATAGGGGTGAGGGAATTAAAACCCGACTAATTGGCATCTCACAGATCCTTTCACAATTCTTGAACCAATTTTTGACAGCTTTCTAGAAGCACCACACTGTGGATGAAGGTTGGTTTAGGATTAGAGCAGATACGCAAACAAATTTCAACTCTGTTCTTACACTTTGGACAAGTAGTATAATCTCTTATTGGTGGCTATAATAGCTACCTTGAACAATTATTGATGATCAGTAAATAAAATTATGTAAATGAAATTGTCTGGCATAGGTTTTAGGATATAATAGAGATTTAATAGATATTTTATATAGCCCAACCAAATTTTAAAAGTAAAATCAAGTAACTTCTTCCTTTTATGTAGAATGCCAAGTTTTAAATTTGATGTATCCTCCACCACTATAGAAATTATCCTGTTGGTTAAAATAATCAAATTTACTAGTTTCTTTGGTATCATTCTGACAGCTTTTTAACTACTTTGTCTACTTCTGATGTCGACGTGTCCTCTTTGAAGCATGACTCTGTCAATGCCCTGGAGTTGATTTCAACTCGTAGTGACTCTATAGGCCAGGGAAGACCTACGCTCTGAGTTTCCAGGACTCGAACTCTTTAAGAGTATCAAAGCCTCACCTTTCTTCCACACAGCAGCTGGTGGTTTTGAACTGCTAACCTGAAGTTAGCCTTCCAATCCATAACCACTAAATCACCATGGTTCCATAAAAGTATGGAATGTATGTTGTCTGGGTTAACTCCTAATAAAATGGTTTTTGGGGGAGGGAAGTTCAAATTATGACTCACAGCTACCCTATAGGACAATGTAGTTCTGCTTCTGTGTTCAAAAACCGAATTCTTTTATGGGAATGATAAGGTTAAAAAAGTCTTCTAAATGTTTCAGGATCCCATCACTCTGTCACCTGATATCCAGTTAATTGCTGCCTTTGTAACCAGGTGGGCCAGTTCTACTCTGTCCTTACAGTCACTAGAAATGAACTACACAGCAATGGGTTGAGTTTGGTCTTCCCTATAAACCTCATCATTTACCTTCAAGGATTTACTTTTTTCTGAAATCCAAATAGTCTCTCTACCTGCATGTAAAAAAAACTGCGCAGAATAAACCTTGTGTTTAAGAATGTCTTTGTTTTAATTATGTGTAATGGCAAAGGTGACTTTGCAGTTGCAATCAGAGAAACTAAAGAGCTTGAGATAAGGAGATTACTAGGAGTTTCCCAGGTGGGCTCAATGTAAGCACAGCAGGAGGAAGAGAGGTTCGAGTCCAAGAGGACAGAAGACATTCCTACACAGCTGGCTTTGAACATGATGGAAAGGCCATTGTGGAGGCAGTTTCTAGAGGTGGCAAAAGCAAAGTGATTTTTTTTTTCCATAATGGCTCCAGAAGGAACCTGACGCTGTGCTATACTATGCTTTCAGCTCAGGGAAACTCCTTTCAGACATATGCCCTTGCAAACTGAACTGCACTCTAGCCAACTGATGTTATTTTTAGGCCACAGCTTGTAATCTCTTGTGCAGCAGCACTAGGTAACTAATTAACCCACTATGTATTTTCAGTTTAAGAGATTACTGGATATAATGAGGATTATGGAGGGCTGCCAAATTTGGCGATTAGAAATACAGACCACCCAATTCAACCTAAATTTCTTTCTTTCTTTGGTATAAATATGTCTAATACAAAATATGAGTGAAGGCTGAGCCCCGGTGGCGTAGTGGCTGTGTGCGGAACTGCGGCCCACTGGGATGGAGGTTCAATTCCCGCTCACAGGTGCAAAGGCTGGGCCTCCTACTCCCACCACCAGGGCAGTGAGGCCTAAATAAATAAATTAATTAATTAATTAAAATTAAAAAAATTAAACAATTAAAAAAAACAAAATATGAGTGAAACTAAAAAGTTATTTTTGATATGAAAGTCACTGGAATCAGCATCCTGGTTTTTTTTATTCCTTTCTTTTCATTTTTCTTGAGACTACTTTGAGCCAGGTAAACTTGAGCACTGTTATCATAGAGTATTTCATCTTGCAATTTTAGGTCTATATATTCATTCTTTGGGAGAAAGAATACATTATTATTTAATCTTAAGTCTAACTTTTTCAAGATTTGAAAATTCAGTTCACTTAGAATTACTCTATGAATATTTGATTAAGACATCTGAGTTCTCATTTTCTGGAATCCAGAGTTCCAGGGTCCATGAAATTGGAGTGACTATCTAAACTATTTGCTCTTAGGTTTTCTTTTGAATTCTGAACCTTAAAGAAAGTGGCTTCTAAAAAACTACCTGTGAATCAAAGAATGGACTAGGTAAACTAGAAAGATTGTTTTGCAGTTGTCATTGTGATCTTTTGAATAGCTTAGTTAGTTTCAGGAAACAGACTCGAAAAGGTTAGACTGAAAATATCTTAAAATAAGTCAAAGATTATTTTAATTATTCTTCAAGGAAATGCTCTATAATATTCTTCCTGACAATATTATTTATCAACTATATTCTGGGTTTCTTTATGAAAGTCTAAGATGTTGTATACAAATTTTGGAAGTTGTTCTCATCTTTTGAACATCCCTGATTATCTAATTGAAATATCACACCAATTTCAAACATATATAAAATTAACTTCAAACCATTTCTATTATTGGCTTAATATGATTTTTGATTTAATAATTCAAAATTAATCTCATCTAGATCAGTTGATACTTTATAAAGCTAAGTTATATATATTGTGTATATTATCATTTAAAAAGGTCCAATTATTTCCACATGATGAATTCTTTTTGTCTAGCACCTAAACCTTTAGTCAGAGTTCATCTCTATACCTCCTCAGAAGAAAACACAATTTAAAAAAATATATATAAAGTATATGTGGGAGAGGGAAACTAGGACTGAAATACATGATGTGGAGATTGCAGTTTACAGAAGACTAAGGCAATGTGGGGTCTTATGTCTACGTCTTATGTTTATATTACATGAGTTGTCTCCCATGACCTAGCATACTTGAGTGTCTTCTGATTATACCAAACAGGTCCAAAAATAAAGTTTACTATCTCTCCTTTCAACCTCTCTCATTTCTCTCTGTTTGGGGGATTGCACCACCACGCACCCATTTACTCAAGCTGTTCTGGAGTCTTTCCTCCTTGACCAGCCATCCTATCACATTCCATATTGGTCACAGTTGCAGTAAAGGGGTGGAGAGTGGGGAAGCTTATCTGAAATCCTCTGCTTTCTCCATTGCCACAAAGCAGGCACCAGCCATGCCTCCATGGTATATCCTTTACCTATTCTGATGCCAACTGTCCCTCACATGGCACTCCTATGCTGGGCTTGATAATTTGTTGCAATGACCACACAGAACTCATAGATGATGTGCAGAAAATTGGGGAACTTAATAGGTTACTCAAGTCTTGATCAGCGAACAGTAAGGATAGAGTCATTGATCCACAGAAGCACTTCTCCTCAGCCAGCAGTCACATCTCTCTGCAGCCTTCAGCCTCTCGGTCACAGGGTCCTTTGACTTTTCCCTTCCTGCACAAGAAGTTCCTGACAAGAAGCGGGTCTTGTCGCTCTGTCTCAAAGTTCCATAGCCTTATCACTACTCCTACTTCTCTGTTACATTGTCTCTGTGCTTCTAATCTCAGTCTCCACCACTTCATACAGAGATCCGGAACATGCTCTTTCAAAATTCCTGGGCTTTCTCTCTACTTCTGCTTCAAAGATGCCTCATTCTTACAGTTAAGCAAATGGAAAGGAAAACAGACCAATGACATAGTATGTATGCCCCTATTACCTGTGCCCTATTTGTGTAGACCACCAATCATTTGGAGGAAGCTTCAGAGACTTGGATAGAAGAGCTATATTAAGAAATTAAGAGCTATATTAAGAAATTCCATCTCAACACTATTTCCTTAATATCTGCCAAGTACATACTTTGTATTCCAAACTCATCACCACTGTCCTGGGCCAGTGCTAAAAGACTGCACCAATATTCATTACAAGGTGCTTTCATATTTCGATCATATTAAAATGTTTTTTTAGAGACAAGTGTGATAGATTCAAGAAATATAGACTTATTTTGTATTTCTGTCTTGCACATTTAAACTGTTCTGTATTAAATGAATTGTGTCTTTATAGTCTGAGAAACTCAATGAATGTTTGAAGAATGATTGAGTGAATGAAAATGTTCAGAATAATCTATGAAATCTTAATCCTTGCCACACTCAAGTCCCCTCATCTTGGAATTGAGCAAAAGGCCACTCTGGGAAAGCTCCCCCCTGGCCTGTTAATTGGTGGGATTATGGATAAGTGCTTAAATCCAAAGGAAATCCATTA
Source organism: Nesogale talazaci (assembly GCA_004026705.1). NCBI lineage: Eukaryota > Metazoa > Chordata > Mammalia > Afrosoricida > Tenrecidae > Nesogale > Nesogale talazaci. The sequence continues at coordinate 8,681 of PVJH01007032.1, read as the reverse complement.
AGCCATTATATGGTTGAAAAGAGACATAGCTCATGATTGGATGGTAGCAAAATGACTCCACAAATCTCATTCTTTCAAATGCATGTGGAGAAGTACTAGGAAATAGTAGATACTTCTGTCAAAGGATAGATGTTGGTTGGTCCAGTGGGCATGTTATATTATCTTGAAAGATGATGGACCATTGTCTCAATGAGCCTCAAAAGATAGTTCCAACCTTGTCAAAAGAAAGAGAGAGGCTGAGATCTGTGTATAGTGCACTAGTTTTCAGGCTTTCTCACCCTGCTTTCTATTCTTAAGTAGTAGGATCTATTCTAAGGGAAACATTATATTCTATATTTCTATGTGGTATAGTGGTTGGGCCCTTGACTGCTAACTGAAAGGTTAACTGATCCCAAAAGCCCTTTCATGGGTGAAATTCTGCAGCAGTTTTTTCCCCCTAAAGTTCTACTGGGAGGGCTGAGCCCCAGTGGCGCAAGTGGTTGAGTGCAGGACTGCGGCCCACGAGCTTGGCAGTTCAAATCCAGCAGCAGCAAGACTGGGTAGCTCCCACGACCACCAGAGGGCAGTGATGCCTAAAACTAAAAAAAAAAGTTCTACTGGGAAATTCTACAGATATTATTAAAGGAAGAAATCCAAGTCGCACTGAAATTCTTGGCAAAAAACAAGACTCCAGAAATTGATGGACTACATTTGATGTACTTCAACAAATAGATCCAGCACTAGGCGTGCTCACTTGTCTATGCCAAGAAATTTGCAAGATAGCTACCTAGGCAACTGATTGGAATCACACCATATTCATGCTTATTCCAAACCATGGAGGTTCAGCAGAATTTGGAAGTTATCAAACAATACCACTAATATCATACATAAATAAAACACTGCTGAGAATACCTCAGAAAGAGTTTCAGTAGTGCATTGACAGGAAGCTGCCAGAAAATTAAGCCAGAATCAGAAGAGAATATGGAATAAGGGACATCAGGATTGATGTCACATAGATCTTGGCTAAAAGCAGAGAGTACCAGAACAATGTTGACTTATGTGTGGTAGTTACATAATTTCATATCAACTTGGAGATATATAAAAGTACAGAGGTGGTATTCAACCTGTCAATCAGATTATAGCCTGAAGGTAGCTCCTTGTGGACTTGGCCTTTTCATAAAAATAGCCCTGGGAAACACCCCCTCTCTCTCTCTGCCTTCATCTTTCTGCTGACTAATCCTGACTGCTGCCATGGACCCACCTCCATTGGATCCACACAATTCTCCACTCACCAATCTGTCATCAACCTTCATTCTTCGTCATTGCAGGTGGCTGTGTAAATCTAAAGAGGGTCTTATGGACTAGTACTATAATTGTGGACTTGATTTGGATTGGGCTGTGATGTGCTCTCAATATACAATTACTTCTTCATATATAGCTCTTTCTTACACATATATGAGTGTTTGATTGGATTGGTTCTCTAGTCACCTGGCCTAACACATTACGCTTTAAGGACTATGCAAAGGATTCAACTACATAGATCACCATAAATTATGAACAAGATTGGGAAGAGTGGAAATTTCAGAACACTTATTTGTGCTCACACAGAATCCATATATAGGAAAAGAGGTAGTTGTTCTAACAAAATAAGGGAATTAATGCTGCATGGTTTAAAGTTAGGAACGCTGTGGGGCAGGGAAGTATCCTTTCACTACACTTTTTTAATTACATGTTGAATAAATAATCCGAGAAGATGGATCATAAGAAGAAGGTGGCATCAAAGTTGTCAAAGATTTCAGTTTATGATCCATAATTAATACCCATGAACACAGTGGGACTGTGTTCGCGCTCTCCCCTGGAAAGTAAAGAAAGAAAGAAAGAAAGAAAGACAGAGAGAGAGAGAGAGAGAAAGAAAGAAAAGAAAATTATGTATTGAGAAGAATTTTAAAAGTACTTTGGACTGCTAAAAGGACAAACAGATCTGCATTGGAAGAAGTAAAGCCAGAGAGCTCCTTAGAGTCAAGGATCTTGACCTTGTCTTACATACTTGGACATATTGTTAGGAGAGACCAGTCCCTAGAACAGGACCTCATGTTTGGTAAAGTGGAAGGGTAGTGAAAAAGAGGAAGGTCCTTGATAAAATGGACTGATAGAGGGGCTGCATCAATGGGCTCAGGTCTAGGAATAGTTGTGAGGGTGGTGCAGGACAGTAAAGTGTTTTATTTAGTGTGCTCTGGGTCACAATGGGTGGAGCCATCCCAATGACACCTAGCAGCAATATTGCAACAGGCAAATCTGCTGCCAAACAGCATCTTTAAAGTGTTCAAAAGAAAATATGTCAACTGAAGACCCAAGTCATCATATTTCCTATTACCTCAAAAAGATCTTTTGTTGGATAATGAAAAAGGAAAGCCAAGATGAACTTGATATCTTTGAATTATAATGTTGGAAAAAATATTGATTATAGTATGGTTTTCCAGAAGAGCATACAACTCTGTCTTAGAAAAAGTACAAGTGCTGTAGAAGCCAGGATGGTAAGACTTCAACTCACATGCTTTGGACATGTTATCGAGAGTGACCAGTCCCTGGAGGAGGACATAGCATTTGATCAAATAAAGAGTCCATGAAAAAGATGAAAACTCTCAAACAGATGGATTGGCACAGTGGAAAACGATGAGTTCAAACACTGGAACAGTTGTGAGTTTAGGACCTGGAAATGTTTCACTTTCCTGTACAAAGCATCACTGTGTGTTGGAATAGACCTGAAAGCAATGATTGAAAACAGTATATCTGTTCTATAAGATGGTCATGAGACAGAATAAATGGGGCCAGCAATAAGTTTAGAACCCTAAGTGGGCATTATATTTCTATGGTAAATTAGATTCTTAACAAGTAGATACTAATCTTTCATGGTTGTAAGGTTGCGATGTGTATGACTTGATCTGTCCAGTGGAATAGGAGGTATGGTAACAGAGTGCCACATTTTAATGCAGACCTTTAGAAATCATCAGTTTCAGCTCATCCCTCTTGTACTTCTGCTTTTTGCCACAAGGAGAGCATACTGGTGGACTAAGGAGGGTGAGAGACATGTTGAGAAGCTCTTGAGCCAACAACAACACAGAGTCATGCTCTGTTAAGTCCAGTCTACATCAGATAAACCTCAACCCATTTGCCAAGATGTCATGGTGAAAAAAAATTCTATCTGTGGTCTATAACTTAATGTCTTGTGGTCATTTTCTATGAAGGAATAGCTAAAACCTTCTCTGAATCAGATTTAATATTTTCCTTCCTGGGTGGAGGAAAATTAAATCTGAGTCATTATTCCTGCCATCTTTACAAAGACCTCAGAAGTCTTATCTTGGTGTCAGAGTAAAAGGATAGTTCCTCTGGCAGCAGTCCATGAGTAATGATGTTAAATCACTGTCCATGCAGATAGTTCTCCAAAGGCAGGTGGATTTATCTGCTCCAATATCATATTTATGCACTAAGATCTTTAGCAAATTTTAAAAAACAACAACAAAAAACAGGTCCTATGGTCCAGCACCTTTACCCCAGAAATGGCCGATATTGATTAGCTATTTTCCTGGGCACATAGCACATAGAAAATCTTCCCCCCACTTATATGTGGCACGGTGTATTTCTTTCCTCAGGTTGTTGTAACAAAATACCACAAATTAGGTGACTAATTGGAGCAGAAGTTTATTTTCTGATCACTTTGGAGGCTAAAAATTCAATCAGGGTATTTATCAGACTGACTCTCATAAGGAGACTGTGAGATAAGCTGCCCATGCCTCCCTATTCCCCTAACTCCTAGCTTCTCATGGTTCCAGGCAACCCTGGGTTTACAGATACAGTGTCACATGGTATTCTTTCCCTGCTTTGTTAGTCCAGGTAAACTAGAGAAACAAATTCATAAACATGCATATGGATATAAGGGAAAGGTTTATATACAAAAGGAATGGAACATTGAGAAAGCATGTCAACCCAGTCCAGTCCAAAGTCATAAGTTCAATATTAGCTCATATGTCTGATACCAGTTTATAAATGCTCCTTCTGACTTACGAAGCATGTGCAATGACACCAGGACAATCACAAGCCAGTGGGTGCAGAGTCTTGTGTGTCCAATGGCAGTAGAAGCATCTCAGCACTGGCAGGAGTCTCCATGTGGCTTCTCTGGCCCCAGAGGTTTGGCTCCATCAGGGCAAGCCCATGAGGCCTCTCCTCCAGCTCCTTCATTCTCCACAAATCAGGATTGATCAGCATGCTGTCATCTCATCTTGTCAGTAGACCGACTCCAAGAGACTGAGAGTCAAGTTTCTCTTCTCCAATTGGGAAATACGGTGAGACTTCCCAGAATTCTCTGGAGAAAGCCATGCCCAGACAGAGGCCTCATTGGTTATCTCCAGATTAACAGGCTAGACTCCACTCAATCATGAACTTGGCTTCAAGTAAATGACCGCCACATATGCCTTTCTCTGTCTATTGCCCTGTTTTATAATTATGTAACTCAGCTAATATGAGCACCTATACTATCTGGTATGACCTTGTAAAAATTAACTGACCCTATTTCCAAACAGGGTCATGTCCACAGAAACAGAGGTTAGGATTTCAACATACAGTTTTAAGGTACACAATTCCCTTCATAATACCATGTAACTAAATGACAGTCAGCAAACTGTGGGTGGAAGAGAAGGCTTCTCCTATGTGAGCCTCCATGCTCTTTCCCCTCCTGCTGCCTGGGTGCAGGTGGGAACAGAGACCACATTGAAAATCATGGAAACATGGAATCAAAAGATTCGGGAGCCCTGGATCAACACTACTTTTAACTTTATTTGACAGACAAGAAATAAACTCCTATTCCATTTTAGTAAATGTACATCTGGAGTTTAGTGTCATATCTTATCTAATGCACCTGAAAAGGAAAAAGGTGTGCCATTCTCTGCGAACACAAGAAGGAAGCAACAAGTTTGCCCCACACATGCCACATTCTTGGTGTGAAAGGATTGGCATCCATTTGTTAGAACAGAAGGAGCCCTCGTGGCATTGTGGGTTGAGAGCAGGTCTCCTACATGGCTGCGTTCAAAGGTCAGAGCTGGGCTGTCTGCTTCTGTTCAGATGTGGAATCTCAGAACTCCTAGGGAACACTTCTACCCTGTCCTGTGTATTGCTGTGAATAAGAAGTGACTCAAGGGCATGAGTCTGCTTTTGGTTCACATGAGAATTTTCTGATCGAGTTTACTAAACTTTAGACTTTAGTGTATATTTTCTGTTATGATGACCCAAGCCCATTGCCATTGCATCCATTCTAACTCATATCTAACTCTAGAGGACCGATTAGAACTGCCCTTTATCCAAATGCTGGACTGAGTCCTGAGACAGGCTTCCTGCACCCTCCCAAGACAATGATTCAAGTGTATATCACTGTTTGCTAAATGGTCCCTTTCCACCCCCGGGAATGAGCTGCTCTGTTGCCCATCTGCCTGAAGAAGACTGGGTACCGCAGAAGAGTGCAGCCTGCACTCAAACCCTGGCTCATTCTCTGACCTCCACTGTGATGCTGGAGAGTCACTGTAGCTTCACCAGCATCAACTCCCTCGTCTGAAAATGGGAGGCATAATAGTTCTTAAGCTCATCAGACTGATTCCAAAAATGCAAACTCACTCCTACTGAGTGGATTGTTATTCAATGAATTGTCATTTTGGGTTTCTGAGAATTTAAATCTTTCCAGGAGTAGGTAGTTTAATCTTTCACTCACAGACTCTATGGTGGGTTTCTGCCACTAAGCTCGATTCACACCACCAGCGTTCCTATAACTCTGATGATGAAGTTTAAAAGTTAGTGCCTTTAAATCACTTAAACATGTGCTGGACATAAGAGAAAATCTCATTAGCTTTCAAATGTGAGTATCATATTATGATTACAAATATGCAGTTTGAGAGCAATCATATCTATTTCCCATATTTCAGGGTCAGCAGTACACATGGATGAAGGAGCCCAGGTTGGGCAGGCATTAGTGACTGGCTACTGACCTGGTGGTTTGAACTCATCCTATGGTTCCGCGAAAGCTAACAGCTTCCACAAACAGTCCCGTCCAGAAAATGCTATGGAGCAAATCTGTTGTGTAATGACTGAAAACAAGAGGAAATAAGACCAACTAATTCATCCCTAGAAGATCACTCCTCCCTTCAGGCCTTCATTGCCTCAGGATGTTACAAGTATACCTTTCGCGGATCAGGACAGTCTGTCATTCAGAGCAGCAAAGGAGTACATCTTGTTGCAGATGTGAACCAAACAAGTGCGCTGCATGGTACGTGGAGAAGGTGAAACAAAGGAAGGTGCCAGGAGGTGGACTAGAAGTAGAAATGTACACACATGAAAGATTAGTTTGGTTCCTCCAGTTTCAAGCACCTTCCCTCTCCACCTGCTTTCCTCAGGTTCTATGTTTACAACAATCCCTTTGCTATGTTAGACTGACCTAACGTATCCAAAGCAAGACTAAACTGATTAGAACACCCACTATATATATATATATATATATATATACACACACACACATACACATATATATATATATATTCATTATCATGGTATTACTCCTGCCTCACAGGAACCCTATCTAGCATTTTTGAGACTGCAAATCTTTATGGGAGCGACTGCCCTCCTCTTTCTCCCTAACGCCAAGGTGATAGGTGTGAACCATTGACTATGTGGTTAGTAGTGCATGCTTAGCCCACTACAGGGCACATCACTCTCTCTACCTATTTTTTGTATAGTCTTTGTATTTCCATGCCCATTACCCTTTTGAAACATGGTGACCCTATAGCACAGAGGGTTTCCAAGGCTATAATCTTTGCAGAAGAAGTCTGTCAGAGATCGTTCCCATGGATTTCAATTTTAAAACTTTGGGTTGACTTTAACAACTGCCCCACCAGGGCTGTTTCTAACATTTTAATTGGGCACTTTATTAAAGGGGTGAGAATCCTTCATGATGCAGGGACTTTTCTGTGAACTCCTCAGGTCATGCCACATTCTGTAGACTACTGTAGGAGTTGGGTTGCTGGGGGTGGGGGTTGGGTGGGAGGATCATTACAAGGTACACAGTCCTGTGATTCTTAAATGGTTTACTTCTTTTATGAATAAAGTAAAGATGTTCCTCAATGTGCTGAAATCCTCCAGATGCCCATGAAGATTAGGGATAGGAGAGGTTGGGGACAGGGGAGACTAACATTTCCTCAAGCAAAGTACGTAATTCTATCATATCAAGTAGGACTTCTTAATCCAAGTCCACATTCCAGAACCCCACAAGAACATGGCCTTTCCCCCTATGCTTCAAGCACAGAAAAGGTTTTAAAAACAGGAGGGGAAAAAACCCACATGAAGTATTGAGAATGGAAATATCAGTAAATCAACTTGATGTGTACCAGGGGAGTGACCTTGCCTATTGCATATGCTTCTCTAAATGAGCATATTTTTATCATCTTCCCCTAAGAAATCAATTATATATCTCTTCAAGATGTTGCTCTAAAAGACAAACATTTTCAGAGTGTGAGTCTGAAGACACAAATGGTTTTCACTACTACTACCAATCCACCAACGAACTCTGATTTATTTGATATAATTATGCTTTAATTATCCTGCAAGAGCCAAAGAACACTTTCTATCTTCTAAAAAGCCTCTTCTATGACCCCAAGATGTCCACATGGCCCCCCCAGGAATATGTTTTCTCTCCATCTCAAATATTTTGCCACATGTTTTTGTTATGATTGGCTGATCATATGGTGACCACTATTAAATCAGGGCAAGATTTAACCTCTTAAAAGAAAATGTGTCTCATGTTTTCAAAATCTGGTTATCTGAGAATGCCTTCACATAAACCATGATTCTTTTAGTGAAAAACTTTCCATTCCTATAATTGGAGGGAGGGGGAAAGGAGATATGTAGGGATTTTCCTTTCTTTTTTTTGGGGGGGGGTGGATTTTTATTCTTAAGTGATATGCTGACACAAAGAATTTTAAAACCTTTGGAAATGTATTTTTGAAAATAAAGAAGAGTTCATTTGTAGTGCAATGAATTGCTTCATATGGCTCTCGTGGTTATGTTTTGTTAATCCCATATAACTGTTGGGTAAAACCATAAGCATGCAGTCAATGGAACTGATGATTATTGGGCTATGTGTCATTTTAGTTAGGCAACGCTTCTCGGTGTTGTGTGGTTGTTCTTTATTTATGACCTCATATAAGTCTCCTCTGTTGTATGTGCAGAAGCCCTGGCACTGTGGTGATTGTAGGTATCGGGCTGGCTCTGCATAGTCGGTAGTTTAAAACCTCCAGCGACTCCATGGGGGAAAGTTGGGGCTTTCAGCTCCCAGATGCAGTTATAATCTCATAAACCCACATAAACTCAATGGCAGTGATGGTTTTTTTTAATTTGTTGAAAATCCCTACCTCTGTGTTAGTAAAATGGTTTAATGTGGTTCTTCTATCCTTTTCCTACAATTTTGAATACGTGATTAGTCGGGAGCCCAAACTTACAGTGTAGGGGACTCTACTTGTTTCATCTGGGCTGCCTAGAGAAAACAAACAGATGACACTCCTCTACATACAAGAAAGAACATCAAGTCCCTGGGTTGAAGGTTGGTCGGGCACTATTCAGAGCCACATAGCTAAAAGCTGATGATGCCAAAAGGTGATGTGGAAAGCAGG